>JARSSU010029829.1:0-26211 GCA_029619165.1 Eurosta solidaginis | reverse complement strand
GGCTCGAGTAAAAGATCTCCCTTCCTCCTACTCCCTCCTCTACTTTTTTTTCAGTTGCGAAAATAGAAGAAGTTATAGTAAACAAGTAAGGAAGGCTAAGTTCGGGTGAACCCAACATTACATACTCATTGAGAGCTATGAGACAAAATGAAGGGAAAATCACCATGTAGGAAAAATTAACCTAGGGTAACCCGGAATGGTTGTTTGTACGATATGGTACCAAATGGAAGGTAGTAATGAGCGGATTTTAAAAGGCCAGTGGGCTTAGCTCTATAGGTGGACGCCTTTTCGAGATATCGCCATAAAGGTGTGACCAGGAAGGTGTGACATCATAGATCTGTTTGTACGATAGGGTATCAATGAAAGGTGTTAATGAGGAATTTTTACAAAGGAGGGGGCATTAGTTCTATAGGCGGACGGCTTTTCGGATATCAGCCATGACAGGTGGACCAGGAGGTGACTCTAGACGTGGCTGTTGTACGCATATGGGTATCGAAATGAAAGGTGTAATGAGTATTTTAAAAGGGCGTGCGGGCCTTAGTTCTATAGGCGGGGACGCTTTTCGAGATATCGCCATGAAGGTGGGACCATGGGTGCCTCTAGAATTGTTGTGACGATATGGTATCAAATGATAAGGTGTTAATGAGTATTTATATCAAGCGGCAGTGGGCCTAGTTATCATAGGCGCACGCTTTTCGAGATATCGCATAAAGAGTGGACCAGGGTGACTCTAGAATTTGTTTGTACGATATGGGTATCAAATGAAAGGTGTTAATGAGTATTTTAAAAGGGAGTGGGCCCTTAGTTCTATAGGTGGACGCTTTTCGAGATATCGCCATAAAGGTGACCCAGGGGTGACTCTAGAAATTTGTTTGTACGATATGGGTATCAATGAAAGGTGTTAATGAGTATTTTAAAAGGAGTGGGCCTTAGTTCTATAGGTGGACGCTTTTCGAGATATCGCCATAAGGTGGACCAGGGGTGACTCTAGAATTTCGTTTGTACGATATGGGTATCAAATGAAAGGTGTTAATGAGTATTTTAAAAGGGAGTGGGCTTAGTTCTATAGGTGGACGCTTTTCGAGATATCGCCATAAAGGTGGACCAGGGGTGACTCTAGAATTTGTTTGTACGATATGGGTATCAATGAAAGGTGTTAATGAGTATTTTAAAAGGGAGTGGGCCTTAGTTCTATAGGTGGACGCCTTTTCGAGATATCGCCATAAAGTGGACCAGGGGTGACTCTAGAATTTGTTTGTACGATATGGGTATCAAATGAAAGGTGTTAATGAGTATTTAAAAGGGAGTGGGCCTTAGTTCTATAGGTGGACGCCTTTCGAGATATCGCCATAAAGGTGGACCAGGGGTGACTCTAGAATTTGTTTGTACGATATGGGTATCAAATGAAAGGTGTTAATGAGTATTTTAAAAGGGAGTGGGCCTTAGTTCTATAGGTGGACGCCTTTTCGAGATATCGCCATAAAGGTGGACCAGGGGTGACTCTAGAATTTGTTTGTACGATATGGGTATCAAATGAAAGGTGTTAATGAGTATTTTAAAGGGCGTGGGCCTTAGTTCTATAGGTGGACGCCTTTCGAGATATCGCCATAAAGGTGGACCAGGGGTGACTCTAGAATTTGTTTGTACGATATGGGTATCAAATGAAAGGTGTTAATGAGTATTTTAAAAGGGAGTGGGCCTTAGTTCTATAGTGGACGCCTTTTCGAGATATCGCCATAAAGGTGGACCAGGGGTGACTCTAGAATTTGTTTGTACGATATGGTATCAAATGAAAGGTGTTAATGAGTATTTTAAAAGGGAGTGGGCCTTAGTTCTATAGTGGACGCCTTTTCGAGATATCGCCATAAAGGTGGACCAGGGGTGACTCTAGAATTTGTTTGTACGATATGGGTAATCAAATGAAAGGTGTTAATGAGTATTTTAAAAGGGAGTGGGCCTTAGTTCTATAGGTGGACGCCTTTTCGAGATATCGCCATAAAGGTGGACCAGGGGTGACTCTAGAATTTGTTTGTACTGATTAGGACGATATGCAGGTAGTCAAATGAAAGGTGTTAATGAGTATTTAAAAGGGAGTGGGCCTTAGTTCTATAGGTGGACGCCTTTTCGAGATATCGCCATAAAGTGGACAGGGGTGACTCTAGAATTTGTTTGTACGATATGGGTATCAAATGAAAGGTGTTAATGAGTATTTTAAAAGGGAGTGGGCCTTAGTTCTATAGGTGGACGCCTTTTCGAGATATCGCCATAAAGGTGGACCAGGGTGACTCTAGAATTTGTTTGTACGATATGGGTATCAAATGAAAGGTGTTAATGAGTATTTTAAAAGGGAGTGGGCCTTAGTTCTATAGGTGGACGCCTTTTCGAGATATCGCCATAAAGGTGGACCAGGGGTGACTCTAGAATTTGTTTGTACGATATGGGTATCAAATGAAAGGTGTTAATGAGTATTTTAAAAGGGAGTGGGCCTTAGTTCTATAGGTGGACGCCTTTTCGAGATATCGCCATAAAGGTGGACCAGGGGTGACTCTAGAATGTGTTTGTACGATATGGGTATCAAATGAAAGGTGTTAATGAGTATTTTAAAAGGGAGTGGGCCTTAGTTCTATAGGTGGACGCCTTTTCGAGATATCGCCATAAAGGTGGACCAGGGGTGACTCTAGAATTTGTTTGTACGATATGGGTATCAAATGAAAGGTGTTAATGAGTATTTTAAAAGGGAGTGGGCCTTAGTTCTATAGGTGGACGCCTTTTCGAGATATCGCCATAAAGGTGGACCAGGGGTGACTCTAGAATTTGTTTGTACGATATGGGTATCAAATGAAAGGTGTTAATGAGTATTTTAAAAGGGAGTGGGCCTTAGTTCTATAGGTGGACGCCTTTTCGAGATATCGCCATAAAGGTGGACCAGGGGTGACTCTAGAATGTGTTTGTACGATATGGGTATCAAATGAAAGGTGTTAATGAGTATTTTAAAAGGGAGTGGGCCTTAGTTCTATAGGTGGACGCCTTTTCGAGATATCGCCATAAAGGTGGACCAGGGGTGACTCTAGAATTTGTTTGTACGATATGGGTATCAAATGAAAGGTGTTAATGAGTATTTTAAAAGGGAGTGGGCCTTAGTTCTATAGGTGGACGCCTTTTCGAGATATCGCCATAAAGGTGGACCAGGGGTGACTCTAGAATTTGTTTGTACGATATGGGTATCAAATGAAAGGTGTTAATGAGTATTTTAAAAGGGAGTGGGCCTTAGTTCTATAGGTGGACGCCTTTTCGAGATATCGCCATAAAGGTGGACCAGGGGTGACTCTAGAATTTGTTTGTACGATATGGGTATCAAATGAAAGGTGTTAATGAGTATTTTAAAAGGGAGTGGGCCTTAGTTCTATAGGTGGACGCCTTTTCGAGATATCGCCATAAAGGTGGACCAGGGGTGACTCTAGAATTTGTTTGTACGATATGGGTATCAAATGAAAGGTGTTAATGAGTATTTTAAAAGGGAGTGGGCCTTAGTTCTATAGGTGGACGCCTTTTCGAGATATCGCCATAAAGGTGGACCAGGGGTGACTCTAGAATTTGTTTGTACGATATGGGTATCAAATGAAAGGTGTTAATGAGTATTTTAAAAGGGAGTGGGCCTTAGTTCTATAGGTGGACGCCTTTTCGAGATATCGCCATAAAGGTGGACCAGGGGTGACTCTAGAATGTGTTTGTACGATATGGGTATCAAATGAAAGGTGTTAATGAGTATTTTAAAAGGGAGTGGGCCTTAGTTCTATAGGTGGACGCCTTTTCGAGATATCGCCATAAAGGTGGACCAGGGGTGACTCTAGAATTTGTTTGTACGATATGGGTATCAAATGAAAGGTGTTAATGAGTATTTTAAAAGGGAGTGGGCCTTAGTTCTATAGGTGGACGCCTTTTCGAGATATCGCCATAAAGGTGGACCAGGGGTGACTCTAGAATTTGTTTGTACGATATGGGTATCAAATGAAAGGTGTTAATGAGTATTTTAAAAGGGAGTGGGCCTTAGTTCTATAGGTGGACGCCTTTTCGAGATATCGCCATAAAGGTGGACCAGGGGTGACTCTAGAATTTGTTTGTACGATATGGGTATCAAATGAAAGGTGTTAATGAGTATTTTAAAAGGGAGTGGGCCTTAGTTCTATAGGTGGACGCCTTTTCGAGATATCGCCATAAAGGTGGACCAGGGGTGACTCTAGAATTTGTTTGTACGATATGGGTATCAAATGAAAGGTGTTAATGAGTATTTTAAAAGGGAGTGGGCCTTAGTTCTATAGGTGGACGCCTTTTCGAGATATCGCCATAAAGGTGGACCAGGGGTGACTCTAGAATTTGTTTGTACGATATGGGTATCAAATGAAAGGTGTTAATGAGTATTTTAAAAGGGAGTGGGCCTTAGTTCTATAGGTGGACGCCTTTTCGAGATATCGCCATAAAGGTGGACCAGGGGTGACTCTAGAATTTGTTTGTACGATATGGGTATCAAATGAAAGGTGTTAATGAGTATTTTAAAAGGGAGTGGGCCTTAGTTCTATAGGTGGACGCCTTTTCGAGATATCGCCATAAAGGTGGACCAGGGGTGACTCTAGAATTTGTTTGTACGATATGGGTATCAAATGAAAGGTGTTAATGAGTATTTTAAAAGGGAGTGGGCCTTAGTTCTATAGGTGGACGCCTTTTCGAGATATCGCCATAAAGGTGGACCAGGGGTGACTCTAGAATTTGTTTGTACGATATGGGTATCAAATGAAAGGTGTTAATGAGTATTTTAAAAGGGAGTGGGCCTTAGTTCTATAGGTGGACGCCTTTTCGAGATATCGCCATAAAGGTGGACCAGGGGTGACTCTAGAATTTGTTTGTACGATATGGGTATCAAATGAAAGGTGTTAATGAGTATTTTAAAAGGGAGTGGGCCTTAGTTCTATAGGTGGACGCCTTTTCGAGATATCGCCATAAAGGTGGACCAGGGGTGACTCTAGAATTGTTTGTACGATATGGGTATCAAATGAAAGGTGTTAATGAGTATTTTAAAAGGGAGTGGGCCTTAGTTCTATAGGTGGACGCCTTTTCGAGATATCGCCATAAAGGTGGACCAGGGGTGACTCTAGAATTGTTTGTACGATATGGGTATCAAATGAAAGGTGTTAATGAGTATTTTAAAAGGGAGTGGGCCTTAGTTCTATAGGTGGACGCCTTTTCGAGATATCGCCATAAAGGTGGACCAGGGGTGACTCTAGAATTTGTTTGTACGATATGGGTATCAAATGAAAGGTGTTAATGAGTATTTTAAAAGGGAGTGGGCCTTAGTTCTATAGGTGGACGCCTTTTCGAGATATCGCCATAAAGGTGGACCAGGGGTGACTCTAGAATTTGTTTGTACGATATGGGTATCAAATGAAAGGTGTTAATGAGTATTTTAAAAGGAGTGGGCCTTAGTTCTATAGGTGGACGCCTTTTCGAGATATCGCCATAAAGGTGGACCAGGGGTGACTCTAGAATTTGTTTGTACGATATCGGGTATCAAATGAAAGGTGTTAATGAGTATTTTAAAAGGGAGTGGGCCTTAGTTCTATAGGCGGACGCTTTTCGAGATATCGCCATAAAGGTGGACCAGGGGTGACTCTAGAATTTGTTTGTACGATATGGGTATCAAATGAAAGGTGTTAATGAGTATTTTAAAAGGGAGTGGGCCTTAGTTCTATAGGTGGACGCCTTTTCGAGATATCGCCATAAAGGTGGACCAGGGGTGACTCTAGAATTGTTTGTACGATATGGGTATCAAATGAAAGGTGTTAATGAGTATTTTAAAAGGGAGTGGGCCTTAGTTCTATAGGTGGACGGCTTTTCGAGATATCGCCATAAAGGTGGACCAGGGGTGACTCTAGAATGTGTTTGTACGATATGGGTATCAAACGAAAGGTGTTAATGAGTATTTTAAAAGGGAGTGGGCCTTAGTTCTATAGGCGGACGGCTTTTCGAGATATCGCCATAAAGGTGGACCAGGGGTGACTCTAGAATTTGTTTGTACGATATGGGTATCAAATGAAAGGTGTTAATGAGTATTTTAAAAGGGAGTGGGCCTTAGTTCTATAGGCGGACGGCCTTTTCGAGATATCGCCATAAAGGTGGACCAGGGTGTGACTCTAGAATTTGTTTGTACGATATGGGTATCAAATGAAAGGTGTTAATGAGTATTTTAAAAGGGAGTGGGCCTTAGTTCTATAGGCGGACGCCTTTTCGAGATATCGCCATAAAGGTGGACCAGGGGTGACTCTAGAATTTGTTTGTACGATATGGGTATCAAATGAAAGGTGTTAATGAGTATTTTTAAAAGGGCGTGGGCCTTAGTTCTATAGGTGGACGCCTTTTCGAGATATCGCCATAAAGGTGGACCAGGGGTGACTCTAGAATTTGTTTGTACGATATGGTATCAAATGAAAGGTGTTAATGAGTATTTTAAAAGGGAGTGGGCCTTAGTTCTATAGGTGGACGCCTTTTCGAGATATCGCCATAAAGGTGGACCAGGGGTGACTCTAGAATTTGTTTGTACGATATGGGTATCAAATGAAAGGTGTTAATGAGTATTTTAAAAGGGAGTGGGCCTTAGTTCTATAGGTGGACGGCTTTTCGAGATATCGCCATAAAGGTGGACCAGGGGTGACTCTAGAATTTCGTTTGTACGATATGGGTATCAAATGAAAGGTGTTAATGAGTATTTTAAAAGGGAGTGGGCCTTAGTTCTATAGGTGGACGCCTTTTCGAGATATCGCCATAAAGGTGGACCAGGGGTGACTCTAGAATTTGTTTGTACGATATGGGTATCAAATGAAAGGTGTTAATGAGTATTTTAAAAGGGAGTGGGCCTTAGTTCTATAGGTGGACGCCTTTTCGAGATATCGCCATAAAGGTGGACCAGGGGGTGACTCTAGAATTTGTTTGTACGATATGGGTATCAAATGAAAGGTGTTAATGAGTATTTTAAAAGGGAGTGGGCCTTAGTTCTATAGGTGGACGCCTTTTCGAGATATCGCCATAAAGGTGGACCAGGGGTGACTCTAGAATTTGTTTGTACGATATGGGTATCAAATGAAAGGTGTTAATGAGTATTTTTAAAAGGGCGTGGGCCTCAGTTCTATAGGTGGACGCCTTTTCGAGATATCGCCATAAAGGTGGACCAGGGGTGACTCTAGAATTTGTTTGTACGATATGGGTATCAAATGAAAGGTGTTAATGAGTATTTTAAAAGGGAGTGGGCCTTAGTTCTATAGGCGGACGCCTTTTCGAGATATCGCCATAAAGGTGGGACCAGGGGTGACTCTAGAATTTGTTTGTACGATATGGGTATCAAATGAAAGGTGTTAATGAGTATTTTAAAAGGGAGTGGGCCTTAGTTCTATAGGCGGACGCCTTTTCGAGATATCGCCATAAAGGTGGACCAGGGGTGACTCTAGAATTTGTTTGTACGATATGGGTATCAAATGAAAGGTGTTAATGAGTATTTTAAAAGGGAGTGGGCCTTAGTTCTATAGGTGGACGCCTTTTCGAGATATCGCCATAAAGGTGGACCAGGGGTGACTCTAGAATTTGTTTGTACGATATGGGTATCAAATGAAAGGTGTTAATGAGTATTTTAAAAGGGAGTGGGCCTTAGTTCTATAGGTGGACGCCTTTTCGAGATATCGCTATAAAGGTGGACCAGGGGTGACTCTAGAATGCGTTTGTACAATATGGGTATCAAACGAAAGGTGTTAATGAGTGTTTTAAAAGGGAGTGGGCCTTAGTTCTATAGGGTGGACGCCTTTTCGAGATATCGCCATAAAGGTGGACCAGGGGTGACTCTAGAATTTGTTTGTACGATATGGGTATCAAATGAAAGGTGTTAATGAGTATTTTAAAAGGGAGTGGGCCTTAGTTCTATGGGTGGACGCCTTTTCGAGATATCGCCATAAAGGTGGACCAGGGGTGACTCTAGAATTTGTTTGTACGATATGGGTATCAAATGAAAGGTGTTAATGAGTATTTTAAAAGGGAGTGGGCCTTAGTTCTATAGGTGGACGCCTTTTCGAGATATCGCCATAAAGGTGGACCAGGGGTGACTCTAGAATGCGTTTGTACGATATGGGTATCAAATGAAAGGTGTTAATGAGTATTTTAAAAGGGAGTGGGCCTTAGTTCTATAGGTGGACGCTTTTCGAGATATCGCCATAAAGGTGGACCAGGGGTGACTCTAGAATTTGTTTGTACGATATGGGTATCAAATGAAAGGTGTTAATGAGTATTTTAAAAGGGAGTGGGCCTTAGTTCTATAGGTGGACGCCTTTTCGAGATATCGCCATAAAGGTGGACCAGGGGTGACACTAGAATTTGTTTGTACGATATGGGTATCAAATGAAAGGTGTTAATGAGTATTTTAAAAGGGAGTGGGCCTTAGTTCTATAGGTGGACGCCTTTTCGAGATATCGCCATAAAGGTGGACCAGGGGTGACTCTAGAATTCGTTTGTACGATATGGGTATCAAATGAAAGGTGTTAATGAGTATTTTAAAAGGGAGTGAGCCTTAGCTCTATAGGTGGACGCCTTTTCGAGATATCGTCATAAAGGTGGACCAGGGGTGACTCTAGAATGCGTTTGTACGATATGGGTATCAAACGAAAGGTGTTAATGAGTGTTTTAAAAGGGAGTGGGCCTTAGTTCTATGGGTGGACGCCTTTTCGAGATATCGCCATAAAGGTGGACCAGGGGTGACTCTAGAATTTGTTTGTACGATATGGGTATCAAATGAAAGGTGTTAATGAGTATTTTAAAAGGGAGTGGGCCTTAGTTCTATAGGCGGACGGCTTTTCGAGATATCGCCATGAAGGTGAACCAGGGGTGACTCTAGAATTTGTTTGTACGATATGGGTATCAAATGAAAGGTGTTAATGAGTATTTTAAAAGGGAGTGGGCCTTAGTTCTATAGGCGGACGCTTTTCGAGATATCGCCATAAAGGTGGACCAGGGGTGACTCTAGAATTTGTTTGTACGATATGGGTATCAAATGAAAGGTGTTAATGAGTATTTTAAAAGGGAGTGGGCCTTAGTTCTATAGGCGGACGGCTTTTCGAGATATCGCCATAAAGGTGGACCAGGGGTGACTCTAGAATTTGTTTGTACGATATGGGTATCAAATGAAAGGTGTTAATGAGTATTTTAAAAGGGAGTGGACCTTAGTTCTATAGTGGACGCCTTTTCGAGATATCGCCATAAAGGTGGACCAGGGGTGACACTAGAATTTGTTTGTACGATATGGGTATCAAATGAAAGGTGTTAATGAGTATTTTAAAAGGGAGTGGGCCTTAGTTCTATAGGTGGACGCATTTTCGAGATATCGCCATAAAGGTGGACCAGGGGTTGACTCTAGAATTCGTTTGTACGACATGGGTATCAAATGAAAGGTGTTAATGAGTATTTTAAAAGGGAGTGAGCCTTAGCTCTATAGGTGGACGGCTTTTCGAGATATCGCTATAAAGGTTGACCAGGGGTGACTCTAGAATGCGTTTGTACAATGATGGGTGTCAAACGAAAGTTGTTAATGAGTGTTTTAAAAGGGAGTGGGCCTTAGTTCTATAGGCGGACGGCTTTTCGAGATATCGCCATAAAGGTGGACCAGGGGTGACTCTAGAATTTGTTTGTACGATATGGGTATCAAATGAAAGGTGTTAATGAGTATTTTAAAAGAGAGTGGGCCTTAGTTCTATAGGCGGACGGCCTTTCGAGATATGGCCATAAAGGTGGACCAGGTGTGACTCTAGAATTTGTTTGTACGATATGGGTATCAAATGAAAGGTGTTAATGAGTATTTTAAAAGGGAGTGGGCCTTAGTTCTATAGGCGGACGCTTTTCGAGATATCGCCATAAAGGTGGACCAGGGGGCAGCGCTTTTCGAGATCGCCATAAAGGTGACAGGGTCACTAGAATTTGTTTGTACGATATGGGTATCAAATGAAAGGTGTTAATGAGTATTTTAAAAGGGAGTGGGCCTTAGTTCTATAGGTGGACGCATTTTCGAGATATCGCCATAAAGGTGGACCAGGGGTGACTCTAGAATTCGTTTGTACGATATGGGTATCAAATGAAAGGTGTTAATGAGTATTTTAAAAGGGAGTGGGCCTTAGTTCTATAGGTGGACGCCTTTTCGAGATATCGCCATAAAGGTGGACCAGGGGTGACTCTAGAATTTGTTTGTACGATATGGGTATCAAATGAAAGGTGTTAATGAGTATTTTAAAAGGGAGTGGGCCTTAGTTCTATAGGCGGACGCCTTTTCGAGATATCGCCATAAAGGTGGACCAGGGGTGACTCTAGAATTTGTTTGTACGATATGGGTATCAAATGAAAGGTGTTAATGAGTATTTTAAAAGGGAGTGGGCCTTAGTTCTATAGGCGGACGCCTTTTCGAGATATCGCCATAAAGGTGGACCAGGGGTGACTCTAGAATTTGTTTGTACGATATGGGTATCAAATGAAAGGTGTTAATGAGTATTTTAAAAGGGAGTGGGCCTTAGTTCTATAGGTGGACGCCTTTTCGAGATATCGCCATAAAGGTGGACCAGGGGTGACTCTAGAATTTGTTTGTACGATATGGGTATCAAATGAAAGGTGTTAATGAGTATTTTAAAAGGGAGTGGGCCTTAGTTCTATAGGTGGACGCCTTTTCGAGATATCGCCATAAAGGTGGACCAGGGGTGACTCTAGAATTTGTTTGTACGATATGGGTATCAAATGAAAGGTGTTAATGAGTATTTTAAAAGGGAGTGGGCCTTAGTTCTATAGGTGGACGCCTTTTCGAGATATCGCCATAAAGGTGGACCAGGGGTGACTCTAGAATTGTTTGTACGATATGGGTATCAAATGAAAGGTGTTAATGAGTATTTTAAAAGGGAGTGGCCTTAGTTCTATAGGTGGACGCCTTTTCGAGATATCGCCATAAAGGTGGACCAGGGGTGACTCTAGAATGTGTTTGTACGATATGGGTATCAAACGAAAGGTGTTAATGAGTATTTTAAAAGGGAGTGGGCCTTAGTTCTATGGGTGGACGCCTTTTCGAGATATCGCCATAAAGGTGGACCAGGGGTGACTCTAGAATTTGTTTGTACGATATGGGTATCAAATGAAAGGTGTTAATGAGTATTTTAAAAGGGAGTGGGCCTTAGTTCTATGGGTGGACGCCTTTTCGAGATATCGCCATAAAGGTGGACCAGGGGTGACTCTAGAATTTGTTTGTACGATATGGGTATCAAATGAAAGGTGTTAATGAGTATTTTAAAAGGGAGTGGGCCTTAGTTCTATAGGTGGACGGCTTTTCGAAATATCGCCATAAAGGTGGACCAGGGGTGACTCTAGAATTTGTTTGTACGATATGGGTATCAAATGAAAGGTGTTAATGAGTATTTTAAAAGGGAGTGGGCCTTAGTTCTATAGGTGGACGCCTTTTCGAGATATCGCCATAAAGGTGGACCAGGGGTGACTCTAGAATTTTTTGTACGATATGGGTATCAAATGAAAGGTGTTAATGAGTTTTTAAAAGGGCGTTGGCCTCAGTTCTATAGGTGGACGCCTTTTCGAGATATCGCCATAAAGGTGGACCAGGGGATGACTCTAGAATTTGTTTGTACGATATGGGTATCAAATGAAAGGTGTTAATGAGTATTTTAAAAGGCAGTGGGCCTTAGTTCTATAGGCGGACGGCTTTTCGAGATATCGCCATAAAGGGGGACCAGGGGTGACTATAGAATTTGTTTGTACGATATGGGTATCAAATGAAAGGTGTTAATGAGTATTTTAAAAGGGAGTGGGACCTTAGTTCTATAGGTGGACGCCTTTTCGAGATATCGCCATAAAGGTGGACCAGGGGACACACTAGAATTTGTTTGTACGATATGGGTATCAAATGAAAGGTGTTAATGAGTATTTTAAAAGGGAGTGGGCCTTAGTTCTATAGGTGGACGCCTTTTCGAGATATCGCCATAAAGGTGGACCAGGGGTGACTCTAGAATTTGTTTGTACGACATGGGTATCAAATGAAAGGTGCTAATGAGTATTTTAAAAGGGAGTGGGCCTTAGCTCTATAGGTGGACGCCTTTTCGGGATATCGTTATAAAGGTGGACCAGGGGTGACTCTAGAATGCGTTTGTACAATATGGGTGTCAAACGAAAGTTGTGAATGAGTGTTTTAAAAGGGAGTGGGCCTTAGTTCTATGGGTGGACGCCTTTTCGAGATATTGCCATAAAGATGGACCAGGGGTGACTCTAGAATTTGTTTGTACGATATGGGTATCAAATGAAAGGTGTTAATGAGTATTTTAAAAGGGAGTGGGCCTTAGTTCTATGGGTGGACGCCTTTTCGAGATATCGCCATAAAGGTGGACCAGGGGTGACTCTAGAATTTGTTTGTACGATATGGGTATCAAATGAAAGGTGTTAATGAGTATTTAAAAGGGAGTGGGCCTTAGTTCTATAGGTGGACGCCTTTTCGAGATATCGCCATAAAGGTGGACCAGGGGATGACTCTAGAATGCGTTTTACAATATGGTATCAAACTGAAAGGTGTTAATGAGTATTTTAAAAGGGAGTGGGCCTTAGTTCTATGGGTGGACGCCTTTTCGAAATATCGATATAAAGGTGGACCAGGGGTGACTCTAGAATTTGTTTGTACGATATGGGTATCAAATGAAAGGTGTTAATGAGTATTTTAAAAGGGAGTGGCCTTAGTTCTATGGGTGGACGCATTTTCGAGACATCGCCATAAAGGTGGACCAGGGGTGACTCTAGAATTTGTTTGTACGATATGGGTATCAAATGAAAGTTGTTAATGAGTATTTTAAAAGGGAGTGGCCCTTAGTTGTATATGTGAAGGCGTTTTCGAGATATCTACCAAAATGTGGACCAGGATGATCCAGAACATCATATGTCGGGTACCGCTAGTTTATTTATATATGTAATACCACGTACAGTATTCCTTCAAGATTCCAAGGGCTTTTGATTTCGCCCTGCAAAACTTTTTCATTTTCTTCTACTTAATATGTTGGGTCACACCCATTTTAAAAAGTTTTTTTCTAAAGTTATATTTTGCGTCAATAAACCAATGCAATTACCATGTTTCATCCCTTTTTTCGTATTTGGTATAGAATTATGGCATTTTTTTCATTTTTCGTAATTTTCGAAATCGAGTGGGCGTGGTCATAGTCGGATTTCGGCCATTTTTTATACGAATACAAAGTGTGTTCAGATAATTATGTGAACTGAGTTTAGTAAAGATATATCGATTTTTGCTCAAGTTATCGTGTTAACGGCCGAGCGGAAGGACAGACGATCTACTGTGTATAAAATCTGGGCGTGGCTTCAACCGATTTCGCCCTTTTTCACAGAAAACAGTTATCGTCCTAGAGTCTAAGCGACTACCAAATTTCACAAGGATTGGTAAATATTTGTTCGACTTATGGCATTAAATGTATCCTAGACAAATCAAATGAAAAAGGGCGGAGCCACACCCATTTTGAAATTTTCTTTTGTTTTTGTATTTTGTTGCACCATATCATTACTGGAGTTGAATGTTGACATAATTTACTTATATACTGTAAAGATATTAAATTTTTTGAAAAATTTCACTTTAAAAAATTTTTTTAAGTGGGCGTGTTCGTGCTCCGATTTTGCTAATTTTTATTAAGCATACATATAGTAATACAAGTAACGTTCCTGCCAAATTTCATCATGATATCTTCAACGACTGCCAAATTACAGCTTGCAAAACTTCTAAAGTACCTTCTTTTAAAAGTGGGCGGTGCCGCGCCCGTTATCCAAAATTTTACTTATTTTCAATTCTGCGTCATAAGTCAACCCACCTACCAAGTTTCATCGCTTTATCCGTCTTTGGTAATGAATTATCGCACTTTTTCGATTTTTCCAAATTTTCGATATCGAAAAAGTGGGCGTGGTTATAGTCCGATATCGTTCGTTTTAAATATCGATCTGAGATGAGTGCCCAGGAACGTACATACCAAATTTCGTCAAGATACCTCAAAATTTACTCAAGTTATCGTGTTAACGGACGGACGGACGGACGGACATGGCTCAATCAAATTTTTTTTCGATACTGATGATTTTGATATATGGAAGTCTATATCTATCTCGATTCCTTTATACCTGTACAACCAACCGTTATCCAATCAAAGTTAATATACTCTGTGAGCTCTGCTCAACTGAGTATAAAACAAGTAAGGAAGGCTAAGTTCGGGTGTAACCGAACATTACATACTCAGTTGAGAGCTATGGAGACAAAATAAGGAAATCACCATGTAGGAAAATGAACCTAGGGTAACCCTGGAATGTGGTTGTATGACATGTGTATCAAATGGAAGGTATTAAAGAGTATTTTAAGAGAGAGTAGGCCATAGTTCTATGGATGGACGCCATTTAGGGATATCGCCATAAAGGTGGACCAGGGCTGACTCTAGAATTTGTTTGTACGATATGGGTATCAAATGAAAGGTGTTACTGAGCATTTTAAGAGGGAGTGGGCCTTAGGTCTATCGGTGGACGCCTTTTCGAGATATCGCCATTAAGGTGGGCCAGGGGTGACTCTAGAATGTGTTTGTACGATATGGGTATCAAATGAAAGGTGGTAATGAGTATTTTAAAAGGGAATGGGCTTTAGTTCTATAGGTGAACGCCTTTTCGAGAAATCGCCATAAAGGTGGACCAGGGGTGACTCTAGAATATGTTTGTACGATATGGGTATCAAATGAAAGGTGGTAATGAGTATTTTAAAGGGAGTGATCCTTAGTTCCATAGGTGAACGCCGTTTCGAGATATCGCCATAAAGGTGGACCAGGGGTGACTCTAGAATGTGTTTTGTACGATATGGGTATCAAATGAAGTGTTACTGAGCATTTTAAGAGGGAGTGGGCATTAGGTCTATAGGTGGACGCCTTTTCGAGATATCGCCATTAGGTGGGCCAGGGGTGACTCTAGAATGTTTGTACGATATGGGTATCAAACGAAAGGTGTTACTGAGTCATTTTAAGAGGGAGTGGGCATTAGGTCTATAGGTGGACGCCTTTTCGAGAATATCGCCATTAGGGTGGGCCAGGGGTGACTCTAGAATGTGTTTGTACGATATGGGTATCAAATGAAAGGTGGTAATGAGTATTTTAAAAGGGAGTAATCCTTAGTTCTATAGGTGGACGCCTTTTCGAGATATCGCCATAAAGGTGGACCAAGGGGTGACTCTAGAATGTTTGTACGATATGGGTATCAAACGAAAGGTGTTACTGAGCATTTTAAGAGGGAGTGGGCATTAGGTCTATAGGTGGACGCCTTTTCGAGATATCGCCATTAGGGTGGGCCAGGGGTGACTCTAGAATGTGTTTGTACGATATGGGTATCAAACGAAAGGTGTTACTGAGCATTTTAAGAGGGAGTGGGCATTAGGTCTATAGGTGGACGCCTTTTCGAGATATCGCCATTAGGGTGGGCCAGGGGTGACTCTAGAATGTTTGTACGATATGGGTATCAAACGAAAGGTGTTACTGAGCATTTTAAGAGGGAGTGGGTCATTAGGTCTATAGGTGGACGCCTTTTCGAGATATCGCCATTAGGGTGGGCCAGGGTGACTCTAGAATGTTTGTACGATATGGGTATCAAACGAAAGGTGTTACTGAGCATTTTAAGAGGGAGTGGGCATTAGGTCTATAGGTGGACGCCTTTTCGAGATATCGCCATTAGGGTGGGCCAGGGTGACTCTAGAATGTGTTTGTACGATATGGGTATCAAATGAAAGGTGGTAATGAGTATTTTAAAAGGGAGTAATCCTTAGTTCTATAGGTGGACGCCTTTTCGAGATATCGCCATAAAGGTGGACCAAGGGTGACTCTAGAATGTTTGTACGATATGGGTATCAAACGAAAGGTGTTACTGAGCATTTTAAGAGGGAGTGGGCATTAGGTCTATAGGTGGACGCCTTTTCGAGATATCGCCATTAGGGTGGGCCAGGGTGACTCTAGAATGTGTTTGTACGATATGGGTATCAAATGAAAGGTGGTAATGAGTATTTTAAAAGGGAGTAATCCTTAGTTCTATAGGTGGACGCCTTTTCGAGATATCGCCATAAAGGGTGGGCCAGGGTGACTCTAGAATGTTTGTACGATATGGGTATCAAACGAAGGTGTTACTGAGCATTTTAAGAGGGAGTGGGCATTAGGTCTATAGGTGGACGCCTTTTCGAGATATCGCCATTAGGGTGGGCCAGGGGTGACTCTAGAATGTTTGTACGATATGGGTATCAAACGAAAGGTGTTACTGAGCATTTTAAGAGGGAGTGGGCATTAGGTCTATAGGTGGACGCATTTTCGAGATATCGCCATTAGGGTGGGCCAGGGGTGACTCTAGAATGTTTGTACGATATGGGTATCAAACGAAAGGTGTTACTGAGCATTTTAAGAGGGAGTGGCATTAGGTCTATAGGTGGACGCCTTTTCGAGATATCGCCATTAGGGTGGGCCAGGGGTGACTCTAGAATGTTTTGTACGATATGGGTATCAAACGAAAGGTGTTACTGAGCATTTTAAGAGGGAGTGGGCATTAGGTCTATAGGTGGACGCCTCTTCGAGATATCGCCATTAGGGTGGGCCAGGGGTGACTCTAGAATGTGTTTGTACGATATGGATATCAAATTAAAGGTATTAATGAGGGTTTTAAAAGCGAGTGGCCCTTAGATGTATATGTGAAGGCGTTTTCGCGATATCGACCAAAATGTGGACCAGGTGATCCAGAAAATCATCTGTCGGGTACTGCTAATTTATGTATATATGCAATACCACTAACAGTATTCCTGCCAAGATTCCAAGGGCTGTTGATTTCGCCTTGTAGAACTTTTCATTTTCTTCTACTTAATATGGTAGGTGTCACACCCATTTTACAAAGTTTTTTCCAAAGTTATATTTTGCGTCAATAAACCAATCCAGTTACCATGTTTCATCCCTTTTTTCGTATTTGGTATATAATTATGGCATTTTTTTCATTTTTCGTAATTTTCGATATCGATAAAGTGGGCGTGGTTATGGTCGGATTTCGGCCATTTTTTATACCAAGATAAAGTGAGTTCAGATAAGTACGTGGGCTAAGTTTAGTAAAGATATATCGGTTTTTGCTCAAGTTATTGTGTTAACGGCCGAGCGGAAGGACAGACGGTGGACTGTGTATAAAAACTGGGCGTGGCTTCCACCGATTTCGCCCATTTTCAGAGAAAACAGTTACCGTCATAGAATCTATGCCCCTACCAAATTTAAGAAGGATTGGTAAATTTTGTTCGACTTATGGCATTAAAAGTATTCTAGACAAACTAAATGAAAATGGGCGGAGCCACGCCCATTTTGAAATTTTCTTTTATTTTTATATTTTGTTGCATCATATCATTACTGGAGTTGAATTTTGACTCAATTTACTTATATGCAGTAAAGTTATTAAATTTTTTGTTAAAATTTGAATTTAAAACAATTTTTTTTTAAAAAGTGGGCGTGTTCTTCATCCAATTTTGCTAATTTTTATTTAGCACATATATAGTAATAGTAGTAACGTTCCTGCTAAATTTCATCATGATATCTTCACGACTGCCAAATTACAGCTTGCAAAACTTTTAAATTACCTTCTTGTAAAAGTGGGCGGTGCAACGCCCATTGTCCAAAATCTTACTAATTTTCTATTCTGCGTCATAACGTCAACCCATCTACCAAGTTTCATCGCTTTATCCGCCTTTGGCAATGAATTATCGCATTTTTTCGGTTTTTCGAAATTTTCGATATCGAAAAAGTGGGCGTGGTTATAGTCCGATATCGTTCATTTTAAATAGCGATCTGAGATGAGTACCCAGGAATCTACATACCAAATTTCATTAAGATACCTCAAAATTTACTGAAGTTATCGTGTTAACGGACAGACGGACGGACGGACGGACATGGCTCAATCAAATTTTTTTTCGATACTGATGATTTTGATATATGGAAGTCTATATCTATCTCGATTCCTTTATACCTGTACAACCAACCGTTATCCAATCAAAGTTAATATACTCTGTGAGCTCTGCTCAACTGAGTATAATGAAACGAGGAAAATATTTACAAAAAAAATGATATAGTGGCAATTATGCGTACTCAGTTTGGTACAAAAATGAAATTACGGCCAAAATATTTGGACCCTTATAGAGTAATTAGATTATTAAACCATGGAAGGTATGAATTAGAAAAGGTTGGAGATCATGAGGGACCTAGGAAAACAACTACTGTATCAGAATATATGAAAAAATGGACTTCATCATTCGAGGACTAATGATCTGTAGGATGGCCGAATGTAGGAAATAGAAACTGAAATACTTTGTGTAACTTTTACTTTGTTATGTGGTTAAATATTGAAAAGATTTTAAGTAGGCAGATATAAGATTGTTAGAAAATTTATGAATGTAACAGATTTTTTTCAATTCAATTCAGAATACCGAAATAGAAATATCTAATTTAATTTATAATTATTTGATAAATTGTTAAAATTTGTTTGACTAACAATAAATTTAAAACATTAAAACTAACAGCATGTTCAAAATCCTTGAACCTACATATATATATTTTTTTGTGCAATTTCAGCACCATTTGAACAGCTAGGAGCTTCAAATTTCACCAAATGCTTACGTGTATAACATAGTGATTTAATAATTTAGGACTACCCTTCGAAGATTGCGTTGGAATTGGAACGGATGGATGTTCTGTAATGACGTCAGAAGTTAAGGGAGCTGTGCAGGAACTTATTAAAATATGTACCAATGCTAATCATTGTCCGTGTTTCAACCATTGCCTTAATAACTCGCTTGCGAAAACGTCAAAAGTTCTTCAAACAAAGAATTGTATTGCGTTGATGAAAAAAATTATCAGTTTTCCAAAGCAGTCTCCGAAACGTACCATAGTTTTCAAAAAACATCTGCAGGAATCATTAAGTGACGTGAACGCGCTGGTCTGAAAAAGATGATGGTATAATGCAGTTTGAAGAAAACATCACAAAAATTGTTGCTTCGTTTCAAGAAATTTCTACTTGGCAAGATTCAACAACAAGTTCTGAGGCCCGTTCTATGTTGAAATCTATTTGCGAGACAGAGTCGTGACTTCAATGATTTGTTTAAGCAATGTAGGTACTTTCTGTTACACGACCACTAAGCTTACTTTTGCAAACACCGTCAATAGATTTGAATCAAACTTCTGAAGCATTGAGTGACACTTTTCGAACATTAAAAACCATAGACTTGAAGCAGAAAGTCGTTTTTCGCGACTTTACAAAAAATAGTCGCTTTAGCAGATGAGTTGAAGTTTGATATTGTCCTCCCACGAATTGCCAAAAAGCAAATACATCGAGCGAATTACACTTCATCAGACGCTGAAGAGTATTATCGAAAAGCAATTTATATACCCCTTCTTGATCATATCATTCTTGATCTTCAAGGTACCTGAAGATACATTGCCAGTTTTCAATCTTAATTTGCTATTTCCATTGCGAATAACCAAATATAATACACTGCAAAAAAAGAATTTGTCTAAAGAGATTGTACAAGATCTTGGTAAAGGATACGCATCTCTTATTGGAGGAAATAAAATTAATCTAGGTGGAGAGTACGAAGTGTGGTCAGAACGCTGGTTTGATAAGCAACACAAAAAATCAATTCCACTATCAGCTGAAAAAGTTTTAAATGATTGCAATAAATATGCGTTTCCATCAATAAATGCTCTTATCAAAATTCTGCCCACGCTTCCATCTAGCAATGCTTGTGATGAAAGGAGTTTTACGACACTTTGCCGGTTGAAAACGTGGTTACGGTCCACAATGTTCGAGAACAGACTCACTAGTCTTGCACTTTTAAATACCCATTTCGATATTGAGATTGATATTGATCATATAATTGAAAGATATGTAAAAAAAGGGAAGCATAGAATTAAATTGACTGTGTAAATGTCAAAAAATTGATGTACTATTGTTAATTTGAACAACTAAATGGAACCAAATATGTGTATGAAATTATTAAACATGTAAAAAAATTCTAATAAATTTACCCCTAAAAAATACGTTTCCCTTGTTGTTTTGTCTTGCATTTTCACGTATAAAGTATCTTGATGTGAACTTTGTTCAAAACACATCAACTATTGGGAGAAACAATTACTAACTGAAATATGTGATTCGTAGTCATAGTTTTTACATGCAGACCACAAACAACGTGAAGCTTTGCATCTTCACACAAAGTACCTACCTATTTTTTATTTTATATTTATTTTAAAAATCGTTTAGATATGTTCAAATTTTACCAAATGCTTACGTGTATAGCATATATTGTTGTCTGACAAAATCATAGAGACTGGTGGTATATATAGTATATATCTCATACAACCGATTGTTCAGATAAGAAACTTTTCGCAGTTTCTACCCCATTTTAACAGCTATGAGCTTCAAATTCAAACAATTGCTTACGTATATAGTATAGGAGGGTGGTGTCGTGTGTAGAAGTCCACGAAAGTGGGGAAAGCTTCTCTCCGTCATTCACCTGGGAATGGCCAGAGCGATTCTTTTGCATGTGGTTCAAGCAGCTCACTACTGCCGGTCGCTTGCGGCCAAGTATCCTCTGGGTAGCCGCTAAACACCCGTTTAGCGGTGAGCTAATGTGAGAAGGCGACAACCTTGTTAGGCCACTCTGACATAATCGGTTTAAGGGCTAGCCGGGGGAGATCTCATCGGCAGCGTCTGTACACCTCTAGGTGCGGCTTCAAGCGGACGTCTGTCTTGGAGCAAGCGGCTCACTATATAAACGTGCAAGTAATATTTTCACCCCCGCTGAGCGGATTGTGCACTGGGCTTGGGACCTGCCACGTAAAACCATACTCCAGTGTATTTGGGTGTCCGATTAGACATTTGTAGGAACCGGCCGGATCGGACCACTATAGCATATATCCTCCAAACAACCGATTTTTCAGAAAAAGAGGATTTTTGTCATATCTTCCTCAATTTAACAGATTGAACTTTCAAACTACACCACATACTTTCGTCTATTGCACATATTTTTGTCTGATAAAATTGATGAGATCGGTCGTATATATAGTATATATGCCCCCACAACCGATTGTTCAGATAAGAAACTTTTCGTAATTACTGCCCTATTTTAAGAGCTAGAGGCTTCAAATTTCAACGAAATGCTTACGTATTGATATTTTTGTCTGAAAAAATCATAAAGATCGGTTGTATATATAGTATATATATGGTGATATATATAGTATATATATATATATATTTTCGCAATTTCAGCCCCATTTTAACAGCTAGGAAGCTTCAAATTTCACCGAATGCTTACGTATATAACATTTATTGTTGTCTGATAAAATCATAGAGGTCTGTTGTATATATAGTATATATATCATACAACCGATTCTTCAGATAGGAAACTTTTTGCAATTTCAGCCCCATTTTAACAGCTATAAGCTTCAAATTACACCTATTGCTTACGTATATAGTATATATTGTTGTGTAAAAAATCATAGTGATCGGTGATATATATAATACATATATGATGGTATATTTAGTATTTATAAATTATCGTCCTCCTACTTTAGGAGGGGTTTTTAAAAAATAATAAGAATTTTGTATGGTTAGTTACAGAAGTAACATTGACACCAAACTCAGAATCCAAACTGACTTTATTTTCCACAATTGCTCTTATTTATAACTTAATTCAATATTTACAATATAAGCGTTGCATCGGATTTGCCCTTGAAAACCGATGCGTGAGAAATGGAATGTTTATTCAATGAAATGCCAGTGGCTTGAGAAATATAATATTTGTTTAGTCTGCTTACTGAAATGCCAGTGGCTTGAGAATACAATAATTGTTTAGTCTGCTTACTGAAATGCCAGTGGCTTGAGAAATGGAATATTTGTTTATGATTGCCATAAGGGCACTGTGGGAAGTGTACTGTTAACTCCCCCCTTTCTTTAAGAGAATCGCCCCGATTCTGTAATTTTGTTTGTAAGTTGATTAATTTTAACGGTTAATTCATTAAAAATGTCCTCTTGTTTTATTGACTGTCTATTTGTTTTCCATCTCTCAACCACTTTGTTGATCTTAAAAAGTATATATATTATAATTATAATACATGTTAATACAATGACAATCCAATATACAGGATGTGATTGTATTTCATTTCTTACATAGTTGATCAAATTAATGTTTTCAAATTTCAAATTATAGTCTTTTGACTCAAAGTAATCTACAATTTCAAAATTACTTACTTTACTATTCCTGACATACTGCCATATTTTTGAATCTATAGTTTTCATATGTAACATTATCAATATTTGTTTGATTTTCAAATGTAACTAAATAAATTCCATCTAATTCCTGATTATTGATAATATGTTTCCATGAAACTAATATAGCACCATGTTTTATTTCATCTATTTGTTTATTGCCTTCTTTAATTTTTATACTCAGTTGAGCAGAGCTCACAGAGTATATTAAGTTTGATTGGATAACGGTTGGTTGTACATATATAAAGGAATCGAGATAGATATAGACTTCCATATATCAAAATAATCAGGATCGAAAAAAAATTTGATTGAGCCATGTCCGTCCGTCCGTCCGTCCGTCCGTCCGTCCGTTAACACGATAACTTGAGTAAATTTTGAGGTATCTTGATGAAATTTGGTATGTAGGTTCCTGAGCACTCATCTCAGATCGCTATTTAAAATGAACGATATCGGACTATAACCACGCCCACTTTTTCGATATCGAAAATTTCGAAAAACCGAAAAAATGCGATAATTCATTGCCAAAGGCGGTTAAAGCGATGAAACTTGGTAGATGGGTTGACGTTATGACGCAGAATAGAAAACTAGTAAGATTTTGGACAATGGGCGTGGCACCGCCCACTTTTACAAGAAGGTAATTTAAAAGTTTTGCAAGCTGTAATTTGGCAGTCGTTGAAGATATCATGATGAAATTTGGCAGGAACGTTACTACTATTACTATATATGTGCTAAATAAAAATTAGCAAAATTGGATGAAGAACACGCCCACTTTTTAAAAAAAATTTTTTTTTAAATTCAAATTTTAACAAAAAAGTTAATATCTTTACTGTATATAAGTAAATTAAGTCAAAATTCAACTCCAGTAATGATATGATGCAACAAAATCCAAAAATAAAAGAAAATTTCAAAATGGGCGTGGCTCCGCCCATTTTCATTTAGTTTGTCTAGAATACTTTTAATGCCATAAGTCGAACAAAAATTTACCAATCCTTCTCAAATTTGGTAGGAGCATAGATTCTGTGACGGTAACTGTTCTCTGTGAAAATGGGCGAAATCGGTGGAAGCCACGCCCAGTTTTTATACACAGTCCACCGTCTGTCCTTCCGCTCGGCCGTTAACACAATAACTTGAGCAAAAACCGATATATCTTTACTAAACTTAGCCCACGTACTTATCTGAACTCACTTTATCTTGGTATAAAAAATGGCCGAAATCCGACCATAACCACGCCCACTTTATCGATATCGAAAATTACGAAAAATGAAAAAAATGCCATAATTCTATACCAACTACGAAAAAAGGGATGAAACATGGTAACTGGATTGGTTTATTGACGCAAAATATAACTTTGGAAAAAACTTTGTAAAATGGGTGTGACACCTACCATATTAAGTAGAAGAAAATGAAAAAGTTCTACAAGGCGAAATCAACAGCCCTTGGAATCTTGGCAGGAATACTGTTAGTGGTATTGCATATATAAATAAATTAGCAGTACCCGACAGATGATTTTCTGGATCACCTGGTCCACATTTTGGTCGATATCGCGAGAACGCCTTCACATATACATCTAAGGGCCACTCGCTTTTAAAACCCTCATTAATACTTTTAATTTGATATCCATATCGTACAAACACATTCTAGAATCACCCTGGCCCACCCTAATGGCGATATCTCGAAAAGGCGTCCACCTATAGACCTAATGCCCACTCCCTCTTAAAATGCTCAGTAACACCTTTCGTTTGATACCCATATCGTACAAACATTCTAGAGTCACCCCTGGCCCACCCTAATGGCGATATCTCGAAAAGGCGACCACCTATATACCTAATGTCCACTCCCTCTTAAAATGCTCAGTAACACCTTTCGTTTGATACCCATATCGTACAAACATTCTAGAGTCACCCCTGGCCCACCCTAATGGCGATATCTCGAAAAGGCGTCCACCTATAGACCTAATGCCCACTCCCTCTTAAAATGCTCAGTAACACCTTTCGTTTGATACCCATATCGTACAAACATTCTAGAGTCACCCCTGGCCCACCCTAATGGCGATATCTCGAAAAGGCGTCCACATATAGACCTAATGCCCACTCCCTCTTAAAATGCTCAGTAACACCTTTCGTTTGATACCCATATCGTACAAACATTGTAGAGTCACCCTTGGTCCACCTTTATGGCGATATCTCGAAAAGGCGTCCACCTATAGAACTAAGGATTACTCCCTTTTAAAATACTCATTACCACCTTTCATTTGATACCCATATCGTACAAACACATTCTAGAGTCACCCTGGCCCACCCTAATGGCGATATCTCGAAAAGGCGTCCACCTATAGACCTAATGCCCACTCCCTCTTAAAATGCTCAGTAACACCTTTCGTTTGATACCCATATCGTACAAACATTCTAGAGTCACCCCTGGCCCACCCTAATGGCGATATCTCGAAAAGGCGTCCACCTATAGACCTAATGCCCACTCCCTCTTAAAATGCTCAGTAACACCTTTCGTTTGATATCCATATCGTACAAACATTCTAGAGTCACCCTTGGTCCACCTTTATGGCGATATCTCGAAAAGGCGTCCACCTATAGAACTAAGGATTACTCCCTTTTAAAATACTCATTACCACCTTTCATTTGATACCCATATCGTACAAAAACATTCTAGAGTCACCCCTTTCCCACCCTAATGGCGATATCTCGAAAAGGCGTCCACCTATAGACCTAATGCCCACTCCCTCTTAAAATGCTCAGTAACACCTTTCGTTTGATACCCATATCGTACAAACATTCTAGAGTCACCCCTGGCTCACCCTAATGGCGATATCTCGAAAAGGCGTCCACCTATAGACCTAATGCCCACTCCATCTTAAAATGATCAGTAACACCTTTCGTTTGATACCCATATCGTACAAACACATTCTAGAGTCACCCCTGGCCCACCCTAATGACGATACCTCGAAAAGGCGTCCACCTATAGACCTCATGCCCACTTCCTCTTAAAATGCTCAGTAGCACCTTTCGTTTGATACCCATATCGTACAAACATTCTAGAGTCACCCATTGGTCCACCTTTATGGCGATATCTCGAAAAGGCGTCCACCTATAGAACTAAGGATTACTCCCTTTTAAAATACTCATTACCATCTTTCATTTGATACCCATATCATACAAACACATTCTAGAGTCACCCCTGGCCCACCCTAATGGCGACATTTCGAAAAGGCGTGCACCTATAGACCTAATGCCCACTCCCTCTTAAAATGCTCAGTAACACCTTTCATTTGATTCCCATATCGTACAACTAGAGACACCCCTGGTCCACCTTTATGGCGATATCTCGAAACGGCGTCCACCTATGGAACTAAGGATCACTGCTTTTCAAAATATTCATTAACAGCTTTCATTTGATACCCATATCGTACAAACATATTCTAGAGTCACCCCTGGTCCACCTTTATGGCGATTTCTCGAAAAGGCGTTCACCTATAGAACTAAAGCCCATTCCCTTTTAAAGTACTCATTATCACCTTTCATTTGATACCCATATCGTACAAACACATTCTAGAGTCAGCCCTGGTCCACCTTTATGGCGATATCCCTAAATGGCGTCCATCCATAGAACTATGGCCTACTCTCTCTTAAAATACTCTTTAATACCTTCCATTTGATACACATGTCATACAACCACATTCCAGGGTTACCCTAGGTTCATTTTCCTACATGGTGATTTTCCTTATCTTGTCTCCATAGCTCTCAACTGAGTATGTAATGTTCGGTTACACCCGAACTTAGCCTTCCTTACTTGTTT
>JARSSU010029828.1:0-35296 GCA_029619165.1 Eurosta solidaginis | reverse complement strand
CCCTCTCTCCCCCCTCCCCCCTCCTCCTCCTCCTCCCCCCTTCCCCTTTCCTAAGACAACCCCCGCTTCTCCGACTCCCTACCCACATCCGATTCCTCTCCTTTTTTTGTTTTTTTTTTTTTTTTTTTTTTCTTTTTTTTTTTTTCTCGCTCCAGAATCGCCACGGGCTGTCTTCTTATGTCCCCAGAACACCATCTGCATAATGAGGCGAGGATACTCCCATCAGGAGAGAATGAGATGCTGACTAAACAGTTTCTGTTGAATACCCAGAAACCTAGGCATCCCAACAGACATCTGATGGACGAACCAGCACCGCCTAGGGCTAAGGAGTCATCTCGTAAGCATTTTGAGGAAATACGGCAACCGGAGAACCCAGCCGTAGGAAGCGGAAAACAAAAACACAAGCAGGTCCTTGGTGGAAAAACCCAACAAACTCATAGACAGGTCGTCGGACCTTTATGTCGGGAATTGCGGGTGAATCCAGTACTTGAAGAAAATATCCAGAACTCGCAGCAGAGGACGCATACTCCCAGGGAAACGCGTGTCACTCTTGCTCAACTCGTACGGATACTGTAACAGGTTAAACTCTGACCTATCCAGATCAACACCGACATACAAAATGTATCGCCCTGCTTGCAATGTGTGCCCACATGACACAAACCATCTCTTAATTGTAATGTGGACAACCAAACGCTCTAACACCCTTCATTATAGTCCACCCTGTTCTTGAAACGGCAGTTTCACTGCGGACTCCCGTTCAGAGGATATTGATGACAATTGTGATCGTGTCGCGCCTATTGGGTGGGCGAGGCATTGCTACAACAACAACAACAACAGTTCATGTTGTCCGCACCAACTAGATTCCAAAAACCATAGCGATTATTGACAAATACCAAACATGTGTTGAGAAGAAAGTTTATTAACTTTTTGATAGCTTTGTATTGTATTAAAATACACTTTGCCCAATTCTGCACATCTATATACTAAAGGCAGTTCTTAGTCCTCACATTTTCCAATTCAAGAAACGCCAGAGGAAAATTAACATTGTTATTTTACCATTTCTAATTAGAATTTGCAAAAAAGAAAAACACCAATGTTGAGAGAAAAAAAAATTATATGTCACTGTGGCAACGCAAAAAAATTGCAAAATAACACGTTCAGGTAAAGGGAGAGGGAGCAACGTGATCAAAGCATATATTTATGAACAGCTATTTTTGCTTGCGTTTTCCATGTTGCTTTCTCTCGCTCTGCACGCGTGAACAATTGATGATATACATGTTACAAAAGATATAAGAGAGTTTAATTTAAGAGAACTTACATGATGAGATCCAATGTGGTCAGCAGGCGCCTGTTGAGGTGTGCTGGTTTGCTAAAAAAATTAAAATGATTTCTTTTTCTCTCTCTCTGATGAATATAATTCTTATTAGAAATTTTCTTTCGAACTATTCTCTTTGTCACAAAAAAATTCTTATTGCCTCACATATGTAAGACCATTTACCATATTTTTAACCCTACAATGCTCGAATCTAAAGTTTAGAATCTTCCTTTTTTTTTCTTCTTTTTTAAAACAAATTTTTACTCTACAAGTGTTCACAATTATTTATATTATTTGTAAATACAACACAGCAGATTATAAAAAAAATAAAATTCTAGAATGTTTCGTACATTTTCGTGTATCTCTCTACATATGACTGTAAAAAAAATTTATGAGCACATAAAGAAATTATAAATGCAATATGACCTGCTGCTCAACAACATTTTTATTTTTTGTTATCAAAAATTAAATTTTTGCACTTCCAACTTTTATCACACACTTAATGCAACAACGTGCAGTAGGTGTATCCTATTGTATATGCCTTTACATCACACAAATTTTATCGTTTTCATGGTTTTAGATTGTTTTACATTATACGTAATCTGTAAAAATCGACTAGGTGGTGATTTCAACACTTTTTCATCGATCAAATCTATGCAAAATTTTCACTTAATTAAAATTTGTTTTCTTTTTAAATTTTAGCTTTACGTAGCTAGGGTTTCAAATTAATTTATCCCTATTTATGCATATTTAACAAAAAAAATTTTTCACGTAGCCACATGGCTTTAGCTGCCTGTGCTGATGTGGTAAAGTCAGGATTTGCTAATCCTTCTGCCGTTGGTCCCCAATCATCCGGATCCGATGTCTCCACTCGCCTTAGGCCGCAGGATGGATTATTCTTTTTACTAAATATATCATTATATTTTAATGATCGCGGTTATAATTGCGGATAGAAACTTGAACCGCACTTTTTATTGTTGGTGACCATGCACCGCTTCAAAAAACTAAGCCCGATACAGTGTCGACGCACAACCGCTCACTTTGAAATCTTCAAGCCAGGAAAAAGAGACGAGATCAATTTGCGGAAATCCATCGTGCCTCGTCTTTATCTCTCTCATTTTCTCAAACCCATCATGCTCGCACTAGACCGTTTGCCACAGTGTACCACTGAACTCCGTTTGCGACTTTAACCCTATGGTGGTCATGAAGCTAACTACCTAGCCTTTCTGATTTCGGAACACACCTATGAATATTCTGTCAGAAGAGGTTTCAAAAACGAAGCCGCGCGCACACACGTAACGTCATCCATCGCTCATTTGGAGGTTATGGATGACACGAATGACGAAGCTCTCATGATTTAAAAGATCGTTATAGTAATGATCAAGTTCTGTTTACAGGGTCATCTAGTCAACGTGAATCGCAGCTGAGGTTAAATATCATTGCATGACTCTGAACGAGCCAGCGTGTTCGAGTTGAAGAACCTTAGTTCCAACCGAGGCAAATTCTGATGTTTTGCGTTCCATTTACTCGAGAAGCTCTCACCAGCTACACGTCTGATTTGAAAGATACCGCAAGGAGCCGAAAACAGCTGGCAAAACCAACAATTACTAGACTTTTGAAATCGAAATTTTCTCATTGCTGATGCTGCCGCTCATGTAAGTCACCACAACAATCAAAGCATCACTTAATGCAAGGTCTAGCAATAGCTCCACCAAGCATGTTAACAGAAGGAAATACGAAATCTTCATGTCATGAAAAAATTCATCATTTGTCCGATCGAAAGGTGTAAGGGTTCACATGTCCTTCGCAAGTGCCAATAATTTTTGCAGTGGACCCCCTTTGAGCGCAAATCGTTCGCAAGATAACCATAAGCTGTGCTTTAATTGTCTCGTTATTCAACATCTACACAATGTTTCTAGCAACATACTTGTTTAACATGTGGTGGCAGGTATCACACTTTATGCATTCAACCAATAAAAGTTAGTCATCAAAATACACATCTCTTCGAGATCCAGAACGTCATCGAACTCAACTAACGTCAACCATGCGCCTTTGGTCAATCCGCAAATGACAAATGGATCGCAGCAATCTGTCGTTACCACGCGCGTGGTTCAACGACTGAAATTACATTCATTCCTTTCTGTATAGGTTACCGGCCCATGGGGAATCTCAATACAAAATTGCTGATAAGGAGTTATTCCCAGTACTCAATCACACTGTTAATCCTAACTTTAATTTGAAATCGAAATTTGCAGTTCTTCCATCAATCACATCGGAGTTGCCGTTGCATCCAGTCAGAGTGAAGTCTTGGTCGCATCTTAAAAATTTAGCACTGGCTGATCCTCTCTATGCAACTCCGGCCAATTGATTTGATATGGCCGGCGATATATACGACCGCATTCTTGAAAACGGGGTGTGTAAGGATGAGATCGGTGATCCGTTGATCAATGCACGGCTTTGGGTGGATCTTTTTTGTGGGAATTACTTCAACAAAATCATGTTCTTACCTTTCCATTAACTCAGTTTAACCTTATTCCACAACAGAAATACGAGATTTGCTTACAAGTTTTATGAACTGGAGCATGTACCTACTGTCAGATCGTTATCCAAGGAAGATGAATGGACAGAAAGGTTTTATCATGAGACATACCCTTCGTCAACCAATGGAAGTTTTATGGTGCGTCTACCATTCGAATCCTATTTAGATCCGTCATTGCATTAGGTTCCTCCTAAGAAGTGGCACTTCAACGTTTCACAATCGCTACAACGTCACTTCAGCATGACGACAAATTCAAGAAAGCATATTTAAGGTCTTTAACGATATCAAAATTGAATCAGGTTAAGTTAATGCACGAGATCCAAGAAAAGTATTATATTTGCCCCACCATGCAGTACTTAAAGAAACCAGCCTCAGCACGAAACTTCCACAGGTTTTTGACGGCTCGGCACGTCGATAAACGGAAAATCTTTCAAACGACCTTTAACGCTCCCGTTGCAAGCCATTTAGTCTTAATTATTCTAAACTGGAGACGCACAAATACGCCTTCATTGCAGATATCGAAAAATGTATCGTTGCATCGACATGCATCCAGATGACACCCATTATCAATACATTTTATGGCAAGGACGATGAAAAGTCGGGCATTCAAACAAATGCGCTTCAAACTGTAACGTTTGGGCCTCGCGTCACCACCGTATCGGCTATTAAAACCCTTCACGTAATGGCCGAAGAAGCCAAAATCACTTCCGTGTACTACCTTGAGCTGTCCGGACACTCTTAACGGGGATGGGGGATTGTTCCAGATAGTCAGAAGGCGTGATGTATAAACTTTAATAAACTGCCTATGTTTGTGTAACAATCTGTGTGTACCTAAAGTGGCGCAAATATTTAATTTTCCCTACTTTTGCACAAAATATAAATTTTCCACTTAACAATCACTGCATTTTTTAATAGGAAGAACAATTTACGACGATTTTATAATTTTATTTGAAATTTTTATTAAAAGAAAACACTGACCTAGCCCGGAATAAATCACGTACCTTTAATAAATTGTTGATCCGTTGATAATTCTGGCGTAGATGTGGTTGATATTGGATGTTGTGTTGTTGTTAAGGCTTGTTACTTGTTGGCTTTTGACTCTGTAGATTGCTTAATAAATTTCCAATTCGCAAAATTTCCTTTGTGTAATATCACTATGTTTTGTCTTGCTCTGGTTATCCGCGTAAGGAGGGGAGTGACTGTAGTTTCTTGTGCGGTTTTCTTGCACGGCGCGGTAAGGACCATGAACATCGCGTGGCGGGATGGGCACCCACTAATTGTTGAGATTAATATATGGCGAGAAAAGGGAAAAATAAAAAAACCAAAAAAAGATTTCGTATTAATTCAGTGACAAATGTTGAAGCTTTTTTATTACAATGTTGTGGAAAAATGATATTAAAATTATATTTTTATTAAGATTCGCACTTACGAGGATGTGAAATACCGTGTTCCTTGCTGGCTGCTGGATTCAAAGAGGGCGAGCCCCTTTGGAAAAAAGTCTATGGAAACCCACTATATAGCCCATCGTTCGGGTTCCCCCGCAGCAAAGTTGCTACACCTCTGGCTTATATCTATAAAGGTATAAATACACATACGTACTACCACTCACACATGCCTGTGTGCTAGTGACCACAAGCAGTTAGTTATGTTACGAGGGAGAGGGCGGGGCAGATATATTTAGGTCTGTGACCTAAACACGAGGAATTGCGTCGTTTCTGATGACCATATCGATACGATGAGGGTGAAAGACCGGGATCGGCTAGCTAAGTGAGCTATTTCTTTCATGTTTATACTTGAGATTTGGATGAGGGGAGGAAGTGGGTCAACTGCGGAAGAACGATCCCTTGGGTATCAATTTCATGTATTTTATCCGCTGAGCAAGGCGTGTGAGCTTTTGTACCTGAGACGAGGTAAAAGTTTTTTGTGAGCCTTGGTCCAACAGAGATTGAATATTGTGGTATTCACCATCGCAATAGATGGATGGGTATTGTTGCAGGTTGAGGTTGAGGGTGTTACATTTTTCGAACAGCAAGGTCTTTCATTGTCAATTGATGCTGGGTGCTACCTAACTTGTTGTCCTCTGGGGTTCGTGTTTTGTCCTGAGCTTTGTGTATTCCGAGGGTGGAAGGAGGAATGGTGTCTTTTTGGCAATACACGCACGAGAAATTGCTATGCAATTTTGCTTGAGTGGGAATTCGATAGACAATTTTCGCCGTAACCGTGTCCTCTAACGTACTTTACAAGATCAGCTACGAATAAACGCCGTGCATTTGTCAGGTCATTAGTGTAGGGAGATGCAAGTGGGCAAGAGATTGGCTGGCTCTTGATTTATGCGTGTAAATTTAATTTATTTTTATTTTAAAAAGTAAGTTCAAGTCTCCACCTTTCTCCATACAGAAGTAGACTTCTCGTTATTAACTTACCACTCTGGAAAATCAGAGAATATACTGGTGGTGTGTTCATCCATAAGCTCATTATTGGAGAAATTGATTCTGCGGACCTTCTCAGCCGCTTGTTTTTTGCGGTTCCCCCTAGAGTATCCAGACACTACGTTCCTTTTTATTTACCCCTTTGTCGACGGCACTATCTCTTCGTATAAGATCTTATTTCTGCTCGGCCACCGTGGTGTGATGGTAGCGTGCTCCGCCTATCACACCGTATGCCCTGGGTTCAACTCCCGGGCAAAGCACACATCAAAATTTTAGAAATAAGGTTTTCAATTAGAAGAAAATTTTTCTAAGCGGGGTCGCCCCTCGGAAGTGTCTGGCAAGCGCTCCGAGTGTATTTCTGCCATGAAAAGCTCTCAGTGAAAACTCATCTGCCTTGCAAGATGCCGTTCGGAGTCGGCATAAAACATGTAGGTCCCGTCCGGCCAATTTGTAGGGAAAAAATCAAGAGGAGCACGACGCAAATTGGAAGAGAAGCTCGGCCTTAGATCTCTTCGGAGGTTATCGCGCCTTAATTTATTTTTTTTATTTCTTATTATTATTATATTCTGAAATTTAAGTGCATATTCAATAATATATCTTTGTTTGTAATATAATATTTGTTGAAATCTCGATATATCTAAAATTTTTACTTTTGAGTTTTATATTTATATATTTTTTATATTATGCAGTCGACCATAGTTTGTCGTCGACTTTAAATAATAAATAAATAAATAAGTAGGGTTGTGAGATGGCGGTTTGGGAGTGAAATTCGAGTGAGGGGGTCTTGCATTCCCCTGTTGATAGGTATGCAATCTTTCTAACATTTTCTTATCGGCTTGTGGAGAAATTTGTTCATATCTGCCCACAGAGATAGTTCTTTCCGTGAGCTAAGAGAGAGAGGGATTCACTAGGGAGTTTCAATGAACAGAGATACACAAGGATGGGGTCCCAATCGCTGGTTGGGATTCCTTGTGTTGAGACAAGCAATTATTGATTATAGTTTTTATATTTGTTCGTCATTTTCCGAATAGATGGGAGGAAGATTCGATAAAGTTTTCAGCTCAGTATCTACTAGAATTCTGCCTGGCTTCTTGTTTTCTGTAGCAGGTGATATAGTTTTCGCGCTTCTGAGAGTTGGATTTGATTTTTGTAGACTGCGGTGAACAAGTCTCTGAACGCAGGCCATTGCTCATATCCACCGTGAAAAATGTCAGTATCTCATGGAGGGACTTTTGGAAACATTCCTCGGGCGTTTGGGTTTTGGTCTGTATATTCGGGGAGAGAAGGGTTTGTTTGAGCCTGTGATTACGCCTGTAGAATTTGTAATGCTTCCAAAATTTTAGTTTTGCATAGATCGTAACTCTCTGAGCATTTGCTATATTTTTGCTCGACTGACCTACTTGTCTGGGGCCACTTAACGCCGGGCAGTTGCAGATGAGGTGCATCACCGTTTCCTTTACCTCGTCTGCTTTACAACTTCTGCAGCATCGTCGGAAGGGCGCTCCTAGCCTTTCCGCATGCCTTCCGATGGGGCAGGCCCAGTCAGAACTCCTAAAAGTGAGGAGATTTTGTCCCTGCTTAGGGTATAGACGTGACGGGATCTCTTAGTATCCCATTTAGGCCAAGATTGCTTTTATATTGTACATCCCGGGGTTAGTAGCCATCTTTCGTTGGCTTGAATGTAGGTATACTCTTTTAGCATTAGCTTGCAAGTGGTAAAAGTTATACCTAGGCGTCTTTGTCAGGAAGAATCTGTCGGGTCATACCCTGCCTAGCAAATTCGTCTGCAGCGCAGTATCCCTCTATGTCCATGTGTTCCGGGACCCATGTGATGTGTGCACGGTTCTGTTGGGCCATCTCTTGAAGAGAACGGCAACAGTTTAATCTCAATTCGGAGTTAAATGAATAGGAACCAAAGGATTTCATTGCCTCTTGGCTATCGCTGAAAATAAAGATTTCCTTGCCGGTGTTCCTTGTGCCTATTTGAGTCGCGGTAGCTGCTACTTCTGCTTGGAAGGACGCTACAATGATCAGGTAGTCTGAAAGAAATTTTGGAGATCTGGGTCCTTTGAAAAGACGCCCGCTCCAACCCTACCGTACAGCTTAGAACCGTCGGTAAATATGGAAATTCTGCCTGTGGTGTCCAGGAACCTGCTCGCTCCACCCATTTCTTCCCTGCTAGGAATTTTTACTATGAAGTTGCTGTCCGCAAATGTTGTGTTCGCACACCGGGCTGTACTTCGAGGAGGGAAGTCGTCGTTACACAGTATGCTGCCGTGACTTGTAGCCTTAGTGCCTCAGCTGGACGATTTTCTTAACCTCAGTTCTGACGTTGCAGCTGCGCGGTATCCTGCTAGATCCAGAAGTAGGATGTCAAGAATGATTTCAGAGCAGCGTTTGGCGTTGTTCTCAGAGCACCACTTATGCAGATCATCTTAGATTAGCGGTGGTATTTTGTACCGTTTGGTGTATAGGAGAAGTTCCACCTTGTCTGAATTGACGCTGAGTCCGCATCTGGAGGCCCACGAGGAAACCTCCCGCAGTGCTACTTGCATCAAGTCACACAAGGTTTGGGGGAATTTGCCCCTATAAGCAATAGCTATGTCGTCCGCATATGCCACAACCTTGCCGCCACCGCAACGTGTGTCTCGTAATAGCGAGTTCACCGTTAGGTTCCATAGGAGGGGAGAAAGAACCCCACCCTGAGGTGTGCCTCTTGTGACATAGCGTATTATAACAGATTTCCCCATGGATGAAAGTATTTTCCTTCCCCTGAGTAGTTGATCGATTAGTCCCACGAGGGACGTTGTTATATAGTTAAAGGCTCCTTGAATATCTAGGAAGGCCACTAGACAGAAATCCTTTTCGATAAAAGATATTTCTATAGTAGAGACTAGGCTGTGCAGCGCAGTCTCAGTGGATTTGCCCTTGATGTAGGCATGTTGATAGCCAGATATGAGCTTGCTATCAATAGTGGTCATGATGAAATCACTTATGATCCTCTCTACGGCCTTTAGCACAAAGGACGAGAGACTAATCGGTCTGTAGTCCTTTGGCTCGTTATGAGAGGACTTACCAGCCTTAGGAATGAAGATGACAGTAGCGTTTCTCCACGCATGTGGAATATAATTTAAAGCCAAACAGGCAAGACACGTACTTCTGCTGGGTAGTGTTCCAGAAGTGTGCAGAAGTTTTTCCACGAAGTTCTCTTCGCCTGTCTTAGGGCTTTTTTGTATGCCCTTAAACTGTCTTTGTATATTAGCCATTGTGGCTCATTGTCTAGGCTTTTTGCCCTGTTATACTGTGTCCTACAGAATTTGCGAAGTAAGTCCAAGTCATGGGACTTCCAGTGGGGTTTGCGCTTTCCGCGTGGTTTTGGCTCTGGGCAAGCCTGTTCGAACTCATTAGAGAGTGCCGTTGTAAAAGTCGGTCGCTACCAGATCCCTCAGCTCCTCCGTTGAAGAGGAGTTTTTTGAGGGCAATACCTGTATGTGCCCCTAGATAGCAGATAATGTGGGTTTCCCAGTTCATAAGCGCGCATTGCGTTTTACGATGGGTTGTTCCAGCAAAAAGTCTATCACAAACTTCGATGTAGCGGTGGTCTGACAAGGAGTGTTCTTCTAGAACACGCCATTGTTTACATATCCATACATACTTTCTCTACAAATGGTGAGGTCTATGACCTCTCTGCGATTTTTAGTAATAAAAGTTGGTTCGTTACCAATGTTGCAAACTACCAGGTTAGTTGTTAAAAGGTAGTCAAAAAGTAACTCACCACGAGTGTTGATATCGGAACTCCCCCATTGGACGTGATGCGCATATGCGTCTGCTCCGCCATTGCTATATTTAGGTAAAATAAAGATGTTTAGCTCAGACTTTACCAGGATTCATGTTCTCACATTACCTTCTGCTGAAGCTCGGTTGAGCTTGAACCCACTGGCCCCCAAACCACAGATCCTGGAGTTATTTACCCAGGGTTCTTGGATGAGGACCACGTCGAAGTCGCCTTTCTAAAGAGCAGCCTAGGCTGCTAATTTTGTAATTAAAATTTAAGTAACTTCCCGATAGCTACACGCTCCAATCTTGGAATATAGTTCAGAACCCGATGACAATGCAATTATGGGAAAAAAAAACTCCGATAGGTGGGGTATGGATCGAAATATTTAAAAAAAATCGTATTTGTGGTCCGATTTGGCTCATATTGAACACATAATACACACATGAGTAGAAAGCGATCTATGAAAAAAATCGCCGCTAGGTATCACAAGGATGGAGATATTCAAAGGATCGCCTTTGTGGTCCGATTTGGCTCATATATGGAATACATATACATACCTGAATAGAACTCGACCTATGAAAAAAATCGCCGACTAGTGGCGCAAGGATCGAAATATTTAAAAATCGTATCTATGGTCCGAAAAAACAAATAAACATTCCAATAATTTTAAAACAGTCTAACGTACGTTTTCTCTAGCCATCCGCTGTATTAAATAAAATAATTAAAAGAAATGTTTTAAGTTAAACGGTTTATTGAAAACAATACTTACATTAAGTAATAATAATACTAAAAGCTAGAAGTTAATCTAGGGCGTTGATCAGACAATTAAATAAAAGCGTTGGACGCGTCATACTTCTTTTGATAGTCATAAGTAAGACCAACTGAACCTTAATCAGGTTCTGCTACGCTCACATTTTTAGAAATGTCACGCGCCCAACGCTTTTATTTAATTGTCTGATCAACGCCATAGATTGATGAGGAGTGCGATGACTAATACCTAGGACTTACCCAATTATTTTCTAGCTTTTAGTATTATTATTGCTTAATGTAAGCAGGCCCGTCGAGAGGGGGGCCGAGGGGGTCATTTACCCCGGGCCCGGGCTTTGGAGGGGCACGGAATCTCAAAATGTTATCCAGGCTTTTTGCTTACAGAAAATAAACAACCCAAACCTTTAATCAACTTTCGTAGATATCATTCAACTTAAATCTCAACAAATTTTATAAATCTCGTGTCTGCACCCCGCATAGGGTGTTGTTGGTTTTTGGCGTCGGCTTTTTAGCATAAAGTTGACTTCGTTTTCTGTTGCAGCAGAAAAATTTGGTATGATGCAAATTCTTATACAGCGATATACATGTGTGTATGTAAGTTAACGCGCTCAGCCACTGCTTAGTCCATACCATTCCCACGTTCTATCAACACACGCGCTGCAACGTCAGAACCATTTAAATAAAAAATAACTTGTTAACTTTAAATTTCATTTTTGTCCAAATTTCAACTTTCTAGTTTGTGTGAAGCGAGTTGGCTCCTCAATTTTCAGTGAAAGGATCTGAGATCCTTTAAGTGGCGCCCGAGCAGCAACCCTTGTGAAAGTGAAGATCCTTTAAGGATCAAATGAGAAAAAAGGTGTTAAGTGAAAAAAGCATGCCTTGAAAAAAGGAAATAAAACAAAAACAAGCAACCAAAAATATATAGAAGGCAATTTCTCTAAAAGAAAACACAGTGTACACGTTATAACACCGCTCACGAACTTAGCGGTGATGTAAGTATAAAACATAAAGATTAATTGAATATACCTTTTTTTCTTCAAATATAGAGAGGATGGAAGACCTCAAAGTGAACTTCACAAACTTGACAGGTGCCGTGAATGCCCTGTTTGGAAAAATTAAAACCTTTGAGAGACGTGTAACGGAGTTGGACCGAGCCAATAATACACTAAATGGTCCTCGGCATAGCGCGGAATTGGAGGGCGGCATTCGCGAAATATGTCGTCTGCCTGATTGCGTGAAAGAACTTCTGATGGATGCCCTATACACTTCGTGTCCTGGGTAACACTCCGTAGAAACCATCCTTGCTGAATTTTCAGTCATCAAGGAAAACCCATCATACCGTGCTATGTTATAGCAAATTCGACAAAAAGTCGCGGTACGGTGGATAACGCTTTGATTTCTTACAATATTTTTGACAACCATTGGTCCAAAATAAAGGAGTGCCTACTTTACATTACGCAGATAAGCGAGATGTCCGCACTCTCGAACACCAATTGCAACAGAGAGGTGGCACTGTTGACGAGTTCTACGCTCCAGTGAACCACCTATTCAATTTGATTCTGAACAAATTGAAACCGAGCCTTACACGGACGAAACCACGAAGGTCCTTATGAACACTTACAGAAATAGGGCGTTGGATGTATTCATCCGCGGTCTAAATAGGGAGCTCTCAAGGATGATCCTCGTTCAACGCCCCAAGACTCTTCCAGAGGCTTATTCAGCTTGTCTGGAGTTGCAGAATGTCAACTTCAGAAATGTATCGCTCCAGCCATCTCCAGGTAATAATCGTATAGTGGTCCCTATTAACAATTTGAACGATACTAAACCCTCCTTCGAGGGCAGACCACCGGCGATTCCACCCAAGCCCACCTGGCGTCAACAGCATCGTAGGCCTCCATTCGATAGAAGGAATTGTTTTTCAGGTAACTATCGTGCTCCAACTTCTACTCAGCCTACGAATCCCCCCGTCGAAAAAATGAATGTAGAACGCTCTACGTAATCGCGAGCTATAAATTATATTAACCGCCATAAGCTCATTATTGGAGAAATTTATTCTGCGGACCTTCTCAGCCGCTTGTTTTTTTCGGTTCCCCCTAGAGTATCCAGATACTACGTTCCTTTTTATCTACCCTTTTTCGACGAAACTTGCTAAAAACAATCCTCTTCTTATCTGGTGCGCGCACTACAATGGCTTGTATAGCTGTATCAGTCTTGAATGTACTTTTGCCAATATACGTAATGCAATACTTGCCTTTCTAATTTAAGAGATAAAAGCTAATTAAACTTTCCGGCATTTATTTCTTCCATAAAAAACAGGCACTATCTCGTATAAGGATGGAGGAACATTTATCAACATGTACCATTAAGAAGGAACAAGACAGTACTGTGTTGATTGGAATCTGGTGCATTCCAACAACGTTTAAAAAACATGCATTTTATGAGTCACTGACAATAATCGTATGCATTCCGGCAGTATAATCTTATGGGTCAGGCATCGAGCTGATTGGAATCCGGTGCATTCCAACAACACAGGTCATGTTACTTTTTTATGCCTTGTGATGGCGGATCCTCATTACACTACTCTTAGCACTGCCGGATTCCAATGACATGCTGATTGGAATCTTGTTGCATTCCAACAGCAAGATTGGAATACACTGCATTCCGAAATCATGCTGAGCGGAAAACTGATGCATTCCGCCAGTATAAGATCTTGTTTCTGCTCATATTTCTTATTATTATTATATTCTGAAATTAAAGTGTAATGTTCAGTAATATATCTTTGTTTGTAATATAACATTGTTGAAATCTCGATATATCTTAAATTTTAACTTTTGAGTTGTATATTATATATTTTTTATATTATGCAGTCGACCATAGTTTGTCGTCGACTTTAAATAATAAATAAATAAATAAGTAAATAATCAATTCAAACGCGAAGCAAGATCGGAAAACCTTCCGAGGAAACAACAAAGGCTTTTCCACTCGACAACCGGAACCGATGAAGATATTACCAAGGTAGAACAAGAAACCAAGAACGATGATGAAGGTGATTTGCTATCGGAGGGTCTTCTAGCGTACCATACTTAGAGTACACACTCTCAGATGGCCGCACCCTCGACTTCCTGATTGACACAAGGGTCAAACAGAAATTTCATTAGCGAAAAAATTGCAGCTGGATGTGATCCGTAGAGAAAGTGTTTAATGTCCACTCAGCTGGTGGAGAGGTGCAAATTAATAAAAAGATAGGTTTACAATTTTCCAAGACTTCCCTTCTAAGATAGCATTATTTGTCCTTCCGGGACTGAAATCCTTCGCCGGTATTATCGGCGATGGTACGTTGAGAATGTTAGGGGCAGTAGTTGATAGGAAGAATAATTTCTTAAGTATCAATAATCTCAATTTTCCACTAAAGGCCAAAATCTCGAACCAGGTTAATTACTCAATGGGAAGAACGTATCCGCTGATATAAGACAGCACGTTGACGAAGTACTGGAAAAATACTCCCAACTTTTCCTCCCTCTTAATGGCAGTGAGCTCGTGGATACAAAAGAAGTAGACAGGCAAATAAACGAGTTGCTTAATGAGGGATTGTTAGATCTTCCAAAAGCCCTTACAACTCCCCTATATGAATGGTGCCCAAAAAACCAAAGCCAAATGGGGGACGAACAATATAGAATGGTGATTGACTATAAGAGATTAAATGCTGTCCTTATCGCTATATACGTAACCTATCCCCGATAGAAACTCCACCTTGTCCAGTTTAGGACGGGCCAATTTCTTCACAACTATTGACTTAACGTCTGCCTTTCACCAGGTACCGATGAAGGCGTCCGATATATCTAAGACAGAGTTCTCAACGATGAATGGGAAAAACGAATTCCTACGCTTACCCTTTGGTTTAAAATATGCTCCCGCCATTTTCCAAAGGATGATCGACGACGTCCTCAAACAATATATAGGGCAAATATGACATGTCTACATTGATAACATAATTGTTTTTGGAAAGGACCCGGAAGAACACTTCCTAAACATTGAAAAGTATTTTTAAGGCTCCGCGAAGCAAACCTTAAAGTAAATCTGGAGAAAAAGCAGTAGAATTCCTTGGGGTACGTCATCACTCCCGATAGCTTTCGCGATGATCCAAGCAAAGTCGAAGCGATTAAGCTTATATCACCACCAGAAGATCTCAAGGATTTGAAAAGCTTTTTAGGCATGACTTTTTATTACAGGAAGTCCATAAAAGACTCCGCAAAAGTGGCCAAACCACTAACCAATCTCACTCGAGGCGAGAATGCTCAGGTGAAAGCAAATTGTTCCAAAAAAGTAATAATTGAACTTGACGACAGGGCCCGTCAGGCTTTTCATGACTTAAAACAGCTTCTTGTATCTGCTGATGTCCTTGCCTTTCCAGATTTCGGGAAAAACCATTTAACCTCACTACGGATTCCTAGTACTTCGCAATTGGGGCAGTCCTCTCCCAGGGAGCATCAGGCGGGGACAAACCTATAGCTTACATTTCACGCTCCTTAAATAAATGCGAAGAAAGCTATGCCACTAACGAAAAAGAGCTCCTCGCTATAGTTTGGGCTCTCGATAATCTGCGGTCGTACCTTACGGTGCCAAGAAAATTAAGTTATATACCGATCACCAACCACTAAGGTTTTCTCTGAGTTGCAGAAACTAAAATGCTAAACTGAAACGCTGGAAGGCCAGGATGTAGGAGTACAATTGTGGAAATAATCTATAAACCGGGAAAAAATGAATTTAGTTGCCGATGCTCTCTCTCGTCTCAAAACCGAAGTTAATGTGCTAAACCGATCCTATCATTGTTCAACCTCCATCTGTTCCAGGACAGGATCCCACAAGTGCTGGACCGGAAAGAGAACCCGAAATTGACACTGCCACTCAATTTTCAATAATTTGAGAAACGTCTGGATTAGGGATTTGGGAAGATGGGAGAAAACTCGTTAGTTTTTTCAAAACGATCGCATGGTGTTGATGCGTGTGTTGTAGCGCTGGGATACCTGCGTAAGTTGACAAACTCGGTTTAAATTTCGACAATTTTGCACCCATTCCTGTGACTGAAAATTTTCTTTCGATGTAGGGAGTTGTAAACGAGTCTGAACCTTTTGGGATATAAAAGTTTTTTGAGAACCTTGGTCAATTAAGGCTCTTAAGGCGTGAAGCGAACTCAGGTGTTCAATTTGAACTTGGGCGGTGGGAAGAAGCGTTTTCTCATTATTGGTGGAGAAATTCGTTTGGATCTTTGACTCACTACCTAGACTAGTCTTGGACGAGGAAGAGAATTCCTGCCAATTGCCTTTGCTTAGGTCAAATATCGGATGCCTGGAATGGCCGATTTGACTCCGTGTGAAGTAAGGCTGTATTTTGGGATGATGTAGTAGAGGAAGTTCTACCGTTTGCTTTGCGTTAGGCTTATTAGTGACTTGGAGTGCGGCATTGTATGATGATTTTTTCTTACAATGTGCACATCGGAATGCACTGGAACATTGAGAAAGTGCATGATTGTAGGCGAAACAGTTACTATAATACTGGTTTCGCCCTACGAACGTGCGTGCGTTCGGCGACCGTCAGCTTACGAAATTCAGGACACGATTGCAGTGTGATGATTATTAACGCATAGCTTGTATTTAGAAGTTAAATTTCCATGCGAATTATATGTTGGATTTGTGAGGCGATTTATGATGTAGAAGTTTTCGGTTTACCCGTCTGTAAGTATGGATTTTCTCCACATACTTCATATCTCTGGATGCTACTTCATATCAGATTCTGAGATTGGGTTAGATTGGGGTGATTGCCGTAGACTAGCGTAAACATATCCCTGAATGCCGGCTTGTCGTATCAGCCGTGGAATATTTGGTTTCGCATGGTGGTACTTTGACATATAAATGTGAGGAGTTTGGCGTATCGCGAGGGGCTGAGACGTTGAGGGGAGGGTCTCAGTAACTGCATGGCATCCATTATCTGGGACATGCAGTCTCATAAATTCAGAATACTTTTGTTATTTATGCTCTATTGAATCGATGGACTCCTGATGGGATTGGCAGAAAGAGATACGTTTACTGTAGGACTCTAGAAGTGAGTTTCCCACGATCTTTCGAGCTGTGTGTTTTTAAACTTTCAGAAGGGATTCGTGTTTGATCAACATTATAAGGTGGCTGACATCTATTTGAGATAAAATGCGTCGAGTCATATTACTTTCTGAGAAATAAAGAGTGATCGAGGCTTGTGTCAAATGACCTCGCTGGGAGATCATCAATACTAGTAACACACCTTGCTTAGTTTACTCATGTCATAGAGGTATGTATGTAAGTATGTAATAAGTGTAGCGGTACAATATTTAGTTCGAGCTCTCGAGATTTATATTTGAAAGTGTGCGTTTTTATCGTAATTAAAATTTTATTATAAACGTGTCTTTGAATATATGTTCAAACCGTACGTTCGCTCTTTATAAACCTTGCACGCCCCTCAAGCAGCGAACCCTGAGGGACGTGGAGATAAGCGAATAAATATTCAGAATGTTTTTTGCCTGTATTAAATTACTCGGTTTTATCGAAAGTTTATAAACGGATCTAACAAAGATCCACATTTTTACTAGATAGTAGGATGAAATTTCTTGATAAAAATTTTCAAGTTTGAATTAGCAAATTCTCATTACTCTGACTTGTAGTTAATATCACTGGTGTAACATCAAACCAGTTCTACTTACGTAAAATAAACATGACTACATTTTTCTAATAATCCTGTTGAACACAGCTTACATGTGGTAAACGGATGACTTCAATAATCCACAGACGGTATACTGGGCAAAGGACTTTCTCACTATAACAAATGGTAATAAGTTATTCAAATAATAGCATCTCATTTCTGGGCAAATAAAGAAAACTCATTATGACAATCTTAACGGAACGGAGAGATATGGTAATATAACCAATGATGCAAGTTTTTCGATTTTCGACTTAGGTCACTCAAACAACTCACTTTTCCTTGAATCTCAAGAAATACAAAAAGGCGTCATCTGTACAGCAAGATGCATTTACAAACGCCAATAACCAATCATAAAATTAATCAATACCCCAAGTGAACGCACAATTCGTACATTAAAATTCCATCAAAACAGAAAACCTATCAAATTATCACGTCTATTGTAATCGACAAAAATCTAAGTCAGATGCTAAAAACGAGTTAAAGAAATAATCATTTTTAAAAAAACAAAGTCCTAAAGATGCACCATCTGAACTTTAAGATCTTGGCATACAATATGCTGACATATCGCGCTTGAATAAACGACAAAATGGACGTTAAACAATATTATGAGCGAAATTTCGGGTAACTGCCAAACGAACAGTGTATGTACAAGAATTACGTTAACCTATTCTCAGCGTGAAAGAATAACATACAAGTTACAAAATACTAGAAAATGATTTAGTCGAACAAAGCTATTCTAATTACAACAGCCCTCTTATCCTAGTACCTTGAAAGAAATAAATGGGAAAAAATCGACAGGATGTGCGTAGATTTTCGGCAATGAACAAGAAGCTTAGGAAGTGGCTTTGGGAATGTTCACGAGAGAAAGTTCTGTGAAGATTTATGGACCCTTAGCGTTGGCGATGGCGAGTATCGAAGGAGATATAACGGCATGAGCTGATACGAAGCTCAATAATCGCAGCATCAACATAGGCCAGCGAATTAAAACGCAGCGGCTGCGCTAGGCTAGGCCCATGTTATGCGAATGAAAAGATGATGCTCCGGCCAAGAAAGTGTTTCTATCGGAACCGCCTATGGAAGCAGAGGTAGAGGGCGGGACCCCACTCCGTTGGAAGGACCAGGTGGAAAACGATGTAAACTCCCTTGGTGTGACCAATTGGCGCCGGTTGGCGGAGCGAAGGAGCGACTGGCGCGCCTTGTTGGACGGCCATAACCGTTTAGACGGTAAGCGCCAATTAAGTAAGTAAGTAAGTACAAGAAACTAGTAGCCGACGAGATCGAGGATATTTTAGACAATCTGTGCAGAACAAATTGTTCATCAACCTAGACCTTTTTCTGGATCGCGCGATATAACCTCATTTTCTACTGATCGCGGAGCGTAGCGATGGGAGGTATTGCCATTCGATTGAACATTGCACCCAAATTCGTTTCAAGAATGATGACCATACGCAACCAACGTAGCTTTTCTTTATGTAGATGACATTATAGTCATCGCTGTGTGAACTCTCATCACATTAAAAACTTGTCTAAAGTATTCAATACATGTAGATCATTCAACCTTAAACTCAGTCCAAAATGTAATTTTCTACGACCGGAAGTAACCTTCCTAGGATACAATGCTCAGATAAGGGTCTGTCACCAGACGATTCAAAAATAGATGCACTTCGTACTATACTAAGCCACAGACAAAGACGCTGTAAGACTGTTTGTAGCTTTTGCTAACGATACGGACGCTTTATTCAAACTTCGCATCTCTGCTAGCACCTCTGAATAGACTGAATAGAAAAGAGATAGAATGTACCGGGACACACGACATCGTGAGAAAGCTTTCGATGCACAATGGGGCATCTCTAATGTCACAAAAATATGGGTTTTTTTGTTGTTTTACAATACCCAGATTTTTTTTTGTTTTTTGGTTTTTGTTTTTTTTTTGTTCCAAACAGTTTACATTACTAGTTGTTATAGACGCGTTTCTAAAACTAAGTGGTGGTGTGGAGTAATACTCGGCAAGACGAAGAACACCACAGCGCGCTAACAATTACCCTATGTGTCATGCGATTCATCATCCAATCAAAACTCCTTATCATGCAGCAGAAAGCAGAACAAAAAAAGCATTAAAAGCAAGTACAAGAGTCATGGAGTTGGTAGTCATTGAGTTGGAATTATTAGCCATTTATTTTGCTATTCAAACAATTCAGACCGCGTACGTATATGAAATAACTTTATTGCAAAATCAGACCACTGGCCTTAGGTCTGTCTACCTATTTACTATGTGAAAAAACCCATCCTCAAAACTTCTAGATTAGACTTGAGTTGGGAAATACAATTTTCCAACTGGAGACCATAAAGAAAGTCAAATGTAGGAGCTGCAAATGTAGGAGCTGATGGACATGTCTCATAACAATCACCATTGGCGACAGCAAAGACTCGACCAAAAATATATTTGCAGTTCAGACTAGGCTATGACGTAGATAAAGGTGTGATTCTATCGAAAATATAGACTTATGCGAAGGAAAATATAAAAACATTAACCTCTATGATAATTCACCCATACTTTTTCAGTCCTCGTTTTCTAGATCCGAAATGTTCATGATAAAAACAGTATAAAGAAGTGAAGAAGGTGCATATAGAGCACAAAAGAACAATTTTACTTGATTCTGCATTTTATAATGAATGAAGAATTCGATTCCTACTTTCAGATGGCTAGAAAAAGAACCGGAAAACTTATTATAAGCAATAGATGGCAAACAAAAGACGATTTGAATTTTCAAATACATTACACATTACAAATTTCAAAGACAGAGGAATAGCTTTTACAATTTTAAAAATTAGTTTAAGAGCATCCAATAGAACAATCACTGATCAGGAACAAAATCAAATTATTAGCAATTTATCACACTGATCCCATTACTAGCAAGTCACCGTCACCGTGGAACGAAAAAACTTTAGTGCCAATTACGAAACGAAATTTTACTGGCAAAAACATAGCAAAAGGCCTAACTAGTTACTGTTAGACAAATGCGAAAAGTGTCTTTTGAACAAAGTCAAATAGGAATAAAGAAGAACTCGTTCTAACCCTCACTACCCTCCTAAACACCTTTGACATTGGCGTATTGATACAATCGGCATAGCCACAATCGAGATATGGTAATAAGTTCGCACTTACCCTAATTTGCGATCTGACGAAATACTACTACAATATCACTACCGATGAAGAGCAAAAGCCATACTACTTACTTACTTAATTGGCGCTTACGTCTAAACGGTTATGTGCCGTCCACCAAGGCGCGCCAGTCGCTCCTTCGCTCCGCCAACCGGCGCCAATTGGTCACACCAAGGGAGTTTAAATCGTTTTCCACCTGGTCCTTCCAACGGAGTGGGGGCCGCCCTCTACCTCTGCTTCCATAGGCGGGTTCCGATAGAAACACTTTCTTGGCCGGAGCATCATCTTTCATTCGCATAACATGGCCTAGCCAGCGCAGCCGCTGCGTTTTAATTCGCTGGACTATGTTGATGTCTGCGTATAGCTCGTACAGCTCATCATTAAATCTTCTTCGGTACTCGCCATCGCCAACGCGTAGAGGTCCATAAATCTTTCGAAGAACTTTTCTCTCGAACACTACCCAAAGCCGCTTCATCTGCTGTTGTCATGGTCCATGCTTCTGCCCCATATAGCAGGACGGGTACGATAAGTGACTTGTAGAGTATGATTTTCGTTCGCCGAGAGAGGACTTTACTTTTCAATTGCCTACCTAGTCCAAAGTAGCATTTATTGGCAAGATTGATTCTTCGCTGGATTTCAGTGCTGATGTTGTTGCTAGTGTTGATGCTGGTTCCCAATAAACGAAGTCTTTTAGTATTTCGAAATTATGGCTGCCTACAGTAGCGTGGTTGCCAAGGCGCGTATGCGCTGACTCTTTGCTGGATGACAGCAGGTACTTCGTTTTGTCCTCATTCACCATCAAACCCATCTTTACCGCTGCTTTTTCCAGTTTGGAGTAACAGAACTAACAGCGCGGGTGTTTAGGCCGATGATATCAATGTCATCAGCATATGCCAGTAATTGCACGCTTTAATAGTATATTGTTCCAGTGCGGTTAAGTTCTGCAGCTAGTATAATTTTCTCGAGCATCAAATTAAAGAAAATCGCATGATAGGGGGTCACCCTGTTTGAAACCTCGTTTAGTTTCGAACGGCTCGGAGAGGTCCTTCCTAATTCTGACAGAGCTGATAGTGTTGCTCAACGTCATTTTGCACAGCCGTATAAGTTTTGCGGGGAAACCAAATTCAGACATAGCGGCATATAGGCAGCTCCTTTTCGTGCTGTCGAAGGCGGCTTTAAAGTCGACGAAGAGGTGAGGTGTGTCGATTCACTTTTCACGGGTTTTTTCCAAGATTTGGCGCATTGTGAAAATCTGGTCGATGGTAGATTTACCAGGTCTGAAGCCGCACTGATAAGGTCCAATCAGCCGGTTCACGGTGGGCTTCAATCTTTCGCACAATACACTTGAAAGGACCTTATATGCGATATTAAGAAGGCTGATTCCACGATAGTTGGTGCATTTTGCAGTATCCCCTTCTTGTGGACTGGGCAAAGAACACTCCGATTCCAACCGCCGGGCATGCACTCGTCCGCCCATATTTTGCTAAGAAGCTGCTGCATGCGCCTTACCAACTCCTCGCCGCCGTACTTGAATAGCTCCGCAGGCAATCCATCAGCGCCCACGGCCTTGTTTTTCAATCTGGTTATTGCTATTCTAACTTCGTCATAATCGGGCGGGGGGATATATATTCCATCATCATTGATTGCGGGATCGGGTTCTTCATCTCTGCGCGGTGAATTGCTGCCTCCATTTCGGAGAGCAGAGAAGTATTCCCTCCATAATCTAAGCACTCTCTGGACATTAGTTACAAGGTCGCCATTTTCATTCCTACAGGAGTTTGCCCCGGTCTTAAAACCTTCTGTCTGTCGCCGCATTTTTTGGTAGAATTTTCGGGTGTTATTCCTGGTGGCTAGCAGCTCTAGCTCCTCGCACTCACGCCTTTCTGCTTCTGCTTTTTTCTTCCTGAAAAGGCGTCTCGCTTCCCTTTTCAACTCACGATAGCGTTCACACACTTGTCGCGCTCGCTTTTAACGTACCCCTGTAGGCAGCGTCTTTTCTTTCGGTTGCAACGCGGCATTCTTCATCGTACCAGTTGTTTTTTCGTGGCCGCCGGTAACCAATTTTTTCCTCGGCGGCAGTACGAAGTGCTTTGGAGATATGCTCCCACTGCTCCTGTATTCCTTCAGGATGAGTTGTGCTCTCAGAGAGCAGGTGTGTGAGTCGATCATTGGCATTCTGTTGTGATTGAAGCTTTTCGATGTCTAGCTTTCCTTGTGTTTTTTGTTCCTTGGTTTTAGCCAAGTTGAGGCGGGTGCGTATTTTGGCTGCAACGAGATAATGGTCCGAGTCGATGTTAGGTCCTCGGATCGTGCGCACATCTAAAACACTGGAGGAATGCCGTCCGTCTATCACAACGTGATCGATCTGATTGCGAGTATTTCGATCAGGAGACAGCCATGTAGCTTGATGTATCTTTTTATGCATGAACCTCGTGCTGGATATGACCATGTTTCGAGGACCGGCAAAGTCAATCAGCCTCAGTCCGTTAGGAGAAGTTTCATTGTGTATGCTGAAATTTCCGACTGTAGGGCCAAAAACACCTTCTTTGCCCACCCTGGCGTTAAATTCGCCAAGCACGACTTTTATATCATGACTGGGGCAGCGCTCGTTATGCGTTCTAATTGTTCATAAAAAGTTTCTTTCACCTCATCGTCTTTCTCTTCTGTCGGCGCATGGGCGCAGATGAATGATATATTAAAAAATTTTTGCTTTTATTCGGATAACGGCGAGACGCTCGTCCACAGGCGTGAATGCCAGCACTTGGCGACAAAGTCTCTCTCCCACCACGTATCCGACGCCATAACTGCGCTTATTCGTATCGCTACTCCAATAGATGTCACAATTTTGGATCTTCTTTCTTCCTGGCTTCGTCCAACGCATTTCTTGGATAGCGGTGATGTCAGATTTTGCTTTGACGAGGACATCAACCAGCCGGGCATCTGCACCAATCCCATTCAGGGAGCGGACGTTCCAGGTGCATGCCCTCAATTCATTGTCCTTCAAACCTTTGCCATGGTCGTCATCAATAGAGAGTGTATTTATCCGAGGCTTGTTGTTATATTTCATTGGAGTATGGTTTTACGTGGCGGGTCCCAAGCCCAGCGCACAACCCGCTCAGCAGGGGGTGAAAATATTACTTGCACGTTTATATAGCGAGCCGCTTGCTCCAAGACAGACGCCCGCTTGCAGCCGCACCTAGAGGATGTTTAGCGGCTACCCAGAGGATACTTGACCGCAAGCGACCGGCAGTAGTGGGCTGCTTGAACCGCATGCAAAAGAATCGCTCTGGCCATTCCCAGGTGAATGGCGCTCAGAAGCTTTCCCCACTTTCGTGGACTTCAACACACGGCCCCACCCTCCAAACCATAGCTTCAGCAATATTCGAAAGCTTTATTTCAATATACGGTGCAATGAAATCTATCAAATCAGATTTAGGTACTGAATTTAAAAATGAAATTTGCGCAAATCTAACCAGCTTACTAAATATCAATCATAACTTTTCTACCCCATAACATGATGAAACCGTAGGAACTATCGAACGAAACCACAGAGTTTTTAACGAGTACCTACGCGCGTACTTAAATAATTCATTTGATGATTGGGATACATATTGAAATATTTTTTGGCATAACACAACGCCAAATACGGTGTTCGATAATATATAATAAACTTACTGCTTTTGAACTAGTTTTGGCAAAAAGGCTATTGTGCCATTTGAATTGAAGAACGAAACAATCGAACCAATTTATAATATCGAAAATTATTCAAAAAAGTAAGGTATAGAATGCAAAAATGCCACGCTTTGGCTAAAGAATTAGTAGAGAAACACAAACTAAGAAATAAAGATGCATACGATAGAAATGCACAACCAATAATAGTAAACATAAACGATATTGTTTTAGTTCAAAAAGAACCACGTGAAAAACATAAAAAACATATATCAAGGTCCGTACCTAGTAACAAATATAGACGATGTAAATGTAACCATTTTTGATAATGAAAACAAAAAAATACAAAAGGGTACATAAAAACCGCAGAAGAGGAGTACCTAGATAAATGAAATCGGAAGCAGCCAATTTCTATTTGAGACAGCAAAAAAAAATTTTTATTATTTTATTACGCTAAATACTAGCAAATTTAAATAAGAATATACAATCCTGTAGAAACAATACTTAATTTAAGTAAAATAAACAAACATAAAATGTATGTATAAATTAATATACAAAACCGATGTAAATGAAATTTTGAATTATACAAAAAAAAATGTTATAAGTTAGAAATATTCATATTTGTAAATATGTAGGCTTACGACAAATGAAAAATGTAATATAATAATTGTAAGTAAAGATAAATGTAACAAGTTAACATGGGTATATCTGCCGCAAAGATTAAAAAAAAATTGTTTTCCATTTCTTCCATTCGGGATAAATTTCAACCCACACCACCAAAAAGAGTTGAAACCGACAAACTTGATCAATTTTTCGACTTCAACCTTTTTTCGCAGATGTTGTAACAGCAGCCTTATAAACAAATAATAAATCTTACCCTTTTTCCAAATTGGTGCAACACTGTTGTCTATTGTGAATGGACAAGAGGTGTTGAAACAATTTGGAAACGGAGAGGTCTGCTCGGAAAAAAAGGGCGGCTATCATTATAATTTTGGAGGTGCGAACTAGTGGAAAGTAGAACTAAAATAGTATTTGTGCAAATACAAAAGACAGTACTAACTAAAAGAAACTAAAGGCTAAATAAAGTTTTAAAATATTTCTTGTACAAGGAACTGAAAGATAACATAAATAAAGAAACGAAAACTAAATTAAAAATACGTGTTTGGTGTGGAGTATGCATGCGCGTAGTTGGGTGTGTGCGCGCAGAACATTTTTTCATCAGTTCCGAAAAGGAACTTCACATGGTCTATCACATCGGAAGTCGTGGGTTTTGCTATCTTGGTAACATTCATTTGGTTAGTTTGGTAAAGGATTACAGAAAAATTAAGCAGACCTACCTTGAACATTTCAGCATTGAACAAGAGTTTCCGCGGACACAGGCGAGAGGATTCACCCCAAACATCTAATCTACGGGACGTAGATCTTTAAAGGGGAAGGAGTTAACATGCCCAGTCATACCATTCCCACGTTCGATCAACACACGCGCCGCAGAGTCAGCACATTTGTTTCCATTGATGGTTGCATGCGCTGAAGCGAAAGCATATTTGTATTTCGTCATGAAATGCAATACCAATAATTTCATAACACAATCCTTGTATGAAATCAGGGCCACGGTCATTCTCACCTGCAATCAAACACACTTGCGTAAAGGTTGCGCCGCTGCGCCGGCGCTGAGGTTTCTTTGCAAACTGCCAAGAACGTTTGGGCAGTTGCTTTCGGGGATCCGTACGATTAAGCCAAGTTGAGTTTAAGTTAACATTGGACCATTTAAATAAAAAATATCTTGTTAACTTTAAATTTCATTGTTGTACTAATTTCAGCTTCCTTGTTTTTGTGGAGCGAGTTGGCTTCTTAATTTTCTTCAGTGAAAGGATCTGAGATCCTTTAAGTTGTATGTAAACGGCGCTACGACGAAAACAAACGAAGCTTGCGAAGCTAAAATTTTGCTTTGTTGCTTCGTAAAGTTGAATTCGATTGCTGTTGCACTTAGGAAGAGTGCTGAGCTAATTTCGTTTTAGTATATTTCCCGATGTTTAAGAGTGTACAAGTGCGGTTCGACAAAGACAAAAGTGGAATAAAAAAGTGAATCAAAAGAACTTTTAAATAAAATAAAGTACACAAGTAAAAAAATACAAAAGTGGAATTATAAAGTGTATACCCTGAAGTTTGTGTGTAAGCAACTCGCACGTTATATTGTGAACGGATGTATGTAATTAAAAATTTCCATTTTTTGGGAAAGCTCAAACAAAGTTTTATTTTTTCATTCAGGTCACTATAAAAACGAGATTCGATTTTTGTCCCTTAGAGTATTCTATACATTATTATTTTATAAAAGCTCGAAAAATGCAAGTTTGAATTACATTTCTTTACAATAAAATATGCGAAGTGCGATTCGACCAAGAAAAAAAGTTCCAGCGTAGTTAAAGAAATAATTCGTTGGGGTCACCAAAAAATGCTTACTTCGTTTCCACGTGATTGTCACGATAAACCGTTTCCTACTACTATCTTAACCAAGGTCGGAGAGTTAGTGGAGCGCGATTGGTTGGTGTGGAGTAGCAGCAAAAATGATATTTATTGCCTTCCTTGTCGTCTCAATGATATTCAAAAATGCAACCAAGGAAAAAGCTTCGTGATAAGATGCCAGCTCACGAAAATACGCAAGATAACGTAAAATATTGATCAGCGAAGTTGATCAGCGAAGCTCAAAAGTGGAAGGATATATTATATCGGATCTTACACCCAATTTTATTTCTAGGTGAAAGGGGTCTAGCATTTCGAGGTGAGAGCAACATTCTTGGCGAACGGAACAATGTAACTTTTTAGGCATTCTCGAACTTATAAGTCGTTACGATCCGGTACTGAGAGAGCATTTGGAGAAAGTCAAGATTTCTCAACAACAACAAAAACGGCTACAGGTGCATTATCTTTCTGCTGATTTCCAAAACGAATTTATTAAAATTTGTGCACAACAGGTAAGAACACCGATATTGAAAGAACGGAAAAAGCTAAATATTTCGCCATCATTGTTGATTCTACGCCCGATTCAAGCCACGTTGAGCAAACTACTCTCCTACTATCAAACTACTATCCTTAGGCATAACGTTCGAAGCTCTTTCAAGAATCTCACCAAAGCTTCCTGATGTTAGAAAAAGCAATCGCAAAAGACATTTTTATGAATGTGAAGAGAACGAGAAGATCAACGACAATCACGAGACTGATATCAAAAACAACACCTTTTTGGTGATAGTTGATTCGGTTATTGCAGGTATTACTGAACGATTTGCTGTCATGAAAAATTTGAAGGACACCTTTTCTTTTTTGTGGCATTTTGGATACATGGATGAGGCTTCAATACGGAAAATGCCGTTCAATTTGTCAGCAAATACCATTCAGACGTTTCCAAGAGTTTAGGAGATGAAATGATCCACTTGAAGCACATTTACTCAGCAAATTTTAACGAAAATCTGTCACCATTTGAATGCTATCTGTGCTCTAGATCTAGCTATAATTTTTCCTAACATTTGTGTTGCTCTACGTATTTTTTGCACCATACCTGTTACAGTAGCTAGTGCTGAACGTTCAGTGTTTTTGCAAGGATAAAGAACTTCCATCGATCGTGTTCAACTCAAAAACAACAGAGTACAAAACGAGTTATTAATAAAAACTTGCAAATTGCATTGTGGCCTGATGCGTTAAACCGTCAAGCCTTCAATGTGTGGATCGCTGATGATAAACCGTCATGGGTTTTGAAATAGTCGGCTATACGGTCTATGAACTTTGTTTTTTTTCTAATTTACTCGTTTTCTGTGTATAATTATTTAATATAATATAACTTGTAAAACATACATTTTACAAAAATAATAACGTTGGTCTTGAAGACAACAAATTAATATTATAATTAATTATTTAAAGACCAATAAAACCAAAACATAATATAATTTACTTTCAGTCTACGGAAAAAGCACCCTGGAATCCTAACAAAGCAAGAGCTTGAAGGAAAACCCATATGGGCTGCAACAAAAATCCTCGTCTAAAGAGATAATAGCACCTGATTGGCGCACTCAATTGACGGTGGTAAAGAATATAAACAACAAAGAGTAGAAAACGAGTTATAAATAGAAACTTGCAAAGTACATTGTGGCCTGATGCGTTAAAACTTTAAGCCTTCAATGTGTGGATCGCTGATAATAAATCGTCATGGGTTTTGAAATAGTCGGCTATACGGTCTACGAACTTTGTTTTTTCTAATTTACTCGTTTTCTATGTATAATTATTTAATATAAGTTGTAAAAAATATATTTTACGAAAATAATAAAGGTGGTCTTGAAGACAACAAATTAATATTATAATTAATTATTTACAGACCAATAAAACCAAAACATAACATTATTGTTCGGCCTGGGTGCGTCTGAAACCGACGCCCCGGAATCTAATAAAACAGCCGGTTTCGCCGGCGTCGTTCGTCGTCGGTAGTGCTAACTCTCGCGCCAGCCTGCGGTCGATCGTTGTGCGGGGGGAACATGCATCAACGAGTGCACGAATGAGGTGCAAACGCCCCCCGGCTTCCACCTTCACGACCGCAGTGGGCGCCAGAGCAGCCATTGGCCGAAGTGTTGGGTCCGGCTGTAGTGTCAGCCGGACGGATCCCGTTCCTGAAGGAACTATGTTGAGGTAGCTGGCGCGGCCGAGTGGCCAGTCTACCGTCTCGGTTTTCATCTCTAAAATTTCGTAGAGCGCGTAGCTGGCGGGGCCGAGGGGCCAGTCTACGCTCGCGCTTTTCTCGGTGTATTTGTGGGCGGCGTTGCGAAGGTGGGCGGAAAGGCCGTGATTCCGCTCCACTTTTCTCTCGTTTTTCATGTGCGAGTAGGGGTCGGAACGGCCGTGGTTCCGATCCCCTAGTGTCGAGCCGGACTATATGGGAGCCCGCTTCACTCCTGGATCGTGCTGGTGGTTCCTCTGCAAAGACCGACTCGGACGCGTGAAGAGACAGCGCTTCATCCATCGTCTCGTCGTCCACCTGGTGCATCGTAGGCATCCTTTCGTACCCTTCTTCCTCCTCTTCAATAACCAACTGGTTCCAACTCTTGGGCGGCTCTGGCTCGCACGACAAGTCCTCCATCGAAATGTGCAGTGTGGTATGATGGTTGCCACCACATCTTCGGCACCTGCCCTCACTCGTGCAGTTCCTGGCACGATGTACCATCGAAAAACAATTTTGGCAGTAGTTGACCTTAATAATCTCGCGCAGTCGTTGTAGCGGAGACTTTGCGCGATATATAGGGCACGACCTGATCGGATGCTGCGCGCTGCATAGATGGAACGGCTTCGGGTAACGAGCGGCTTGGCGCTCGGTCCTCTTGCGTAACGAGTCATTCTATTCAGAGAATGTGGAAGAAAAAGAAGCGGACGCTCAGTTTATTTGTTATGATTGTGTCACGCGTTCGGTGGCGAGTAGGCCCTAATTTGATTATCGAGATTTTGGAAATTTAATTAGCGCGTGAGTAGGGGGAAAAACATCTGCCCCTACATAAAAAAAATATTCATATTTGGCGCACATCATGTGCATGGCCTCTTTCCACGCACGTTATGTGCCTGGGTCTTTAGTGCCTTATTTTGTGTCACCCGGTAGCGTTTTAGTTAGTCAGGCATACTAGTGCTGCAGAAAAATGAGCATATCCATTATTCGGTACTCACATTTTGGTTCCGAACCGGGTAGGCAGTGTGTTATATGGGTGCTTTTTCGTCGTTGTTATTTGTGTTGTTGATGCTAAAAACCAACAACTTTCCTGCCCGCCGCAAAAAAAAATGTTTGGACAGCATAATTTTATGATATATAAAGAAAAAAAAATAAAAGATCTTCGTTTTGGAAGAGGAGAAACATTTGTAGAATGTATCATTTTCCTTTTTTTTTGTATTGGCCTTCGATCATTTATTCAACCTTTCCCCAAGTACGCTTGTAGTCCTGTTTAATTGATGGCCTTTATCAAATGGCACGGTTCCCGAAGGGTATTTGGCTCCGGTACCGATTTTTCGGAAACGGGTTCTTCGGTACCCGTTTGCATCCTTTTATGCATCCCTAATGTAATGTACATTTAAACTCAGCATATATATGTACATATGTACGTTGGGATAAGTATATGGACAGTCAGTGGACGGACTCTATCGCATTGGTTCATTTACCAACCTTTTGACCCATTTTCCTTTCCTGCTACTCCTACCACCAGACCCAAAATTTCTAACACCATTTCAATATCTTCGCATTAAAACTAAATATTGTAATCATTTATTGAATTGTCGCGCCCACCCAAAATAACATTAAGGGGTGATGCTGACCAAACCAATCACATTTTGAAACATTTGTGAACAGACTTCAAAGACAAGAAATAAATTTGGTTATTAAATGAATGTAGTGAATGCGCACGCATATATAGTCCTGCTCTATTTTCATCAGTTTGTGTGCACAATTCTGAACGAAAATAAAGTTTAAAGTAAGAGAACCTGTCGGTGGTTTTATGGCAGTATTTTTGGCACATTGGAAAAATCTACCACTACCAACATTTTCATTATTTGAAGTCCGCGCACTGGTATAAGCATACCAGCGGCAAAGGTAAAAACGAAAAAATACTCGCGAACATTGATACATACCTATATATATAACGTAAATTCCACAGAATTGAAGCAAACGGTAGATTGCTTCATTCTTTTATTTTTACGCGTGGTTGGAGAATGGTGACCAGCGGTAAGTATAGTAAATTCTTGAATAGTATAATATAAAATATTAACGATAAATATTTCTTTTATTTTATGTTATTAATTAACTTTATTTTATTTCTAGGCGGTTGGTTGTATAGGTCCAGGAGACAGTTTTGTATCAGATTTCGTTCTGATTTTAGATATACCGGCATCGCAAAAGGGGTGCTCCAACTGCGGCGTCGGCCTGCCGTCAGTTTTCACCTTTTTAGCGATGCCCATTTATGCATTTGTATTAATGGATTTTCTTTTTTTTCTTTGCAGGTTTTGGTCCCAAAAAATCCATCACGGCCGCATTTTAATCACCATATCTTTGAAACGCTATCACTAGCAATAAAAATCGTGTGCACAACAGAGCCAGCAGCAAGTTAGCTCCTTTGACGAGGCATTATTTCCTGTTTTCCAGGGCATATTGCAACAAGACATATTGGAATTTATGCCTTATGTTTTTCAAATGCTTTCGCTATTGTTAGAAATACGCGAGGGCAGCGGCACTATACCCGAGCCATAATGGGCACTTCTTCCTTGCCCGAATGCAAAGTTTGGCGTAGCCCATTGAACTTATATCGTGGAGCTGAATACCAACGATTTTTTTTTGTGTCAACGCTCCCAGTGGCATCCACAACGTTCCCAATTGGTGGTTGCTTGGTTACAACTGTAAACTCCATAATTTATTTGAATCAGAGTGTTCCACCATATGGTGTTACTCTCAATAGCTGATCACATTACCAGCTTTACACTTAAACCACAGGATGGAGTGCGAATCTCATTAGACGCAGCCACTCTTACTTTTATTGATATTGATAAATTAGTTATATCGCTGAAAGGTGGAGAACTTTATGTGCTAACGCTATGTGTTGATTCTATGCGTACGGTCCGCAATTTCCATTTTCATAAGGCGGCGGCTAGCGTGCTCACCAGCTGCATGTGTGTATGCCAAGCAGCATATCTTTTTCTGGGTTCACGCTTAGGTAACTCATTATTGCTGCATTTCACTGAAGAAGAGCAGAGTACAGTTATAACTTTGGATGACGCGGAAACAAATGAAAGGGCTCGGAGAATTGAGGATGAGGAGTTAGATGTATACGGCACAGGTGCGAAAACGTACGTTCAATTACGCAAGTATATCTTTGAAGTATGTGACAGTTTGCTGAGTGTGGGTCCCACTAATTTTATGTGCGCTGGTGAATGCGTTGAGTTCGAAGAGGACGGCGTTACTTTACGTCCGCATGTAGAGAATCTTGGTCAACTCAAAATTGAAGTTGTAGCCTCTAGCGGTCATAGCAAGAATGGCGCTCTCTGCGTTTTGTCAATTGCATTACACCACAAGTGATTACCAGCTTCGAGCTCGATGGATGTTTGGATGTATGAACTGTATATGATGATGCAAGTAAGAAGTCGGCACGTCATGATCATCACGATTTTATGATACTCTCACAACGTACAACATCTTTGGTATAGCAAACTGGCGATGAGATCAACGAAGTCGAGCATACTGGCTTTAGTTGCAATCAACCAACTATTTTTGTGGGTATTCTAGGACAAAATCGTTTTATAATACAGGCGACAACGCGCAATGTACACCTGTTGCAAGGTACACGCCTCATACAAAATGTACCTATTGATATAAGTTCTCCTGTAGTACAGGTATCTATTGCCGATCCATATGTTTGCTTGCGTGTGCTAAATGGGCAAGTTATAACATTGGCATTGGGTGATACTAGAAGTACACCACGTCTTGCTATTAATAAGAATACCATAAGCAGCGTACCGCCAGTGATTGCTTTTTCAGCTTATAAAGACTTGTCGGATCTATTTACGGCGAAATCTGATGATGTACTCAATTTGACAGGTAGCGGCGGTAATACGTTATATGCTGGTTTGGGTTATATGAAAGCGGAACCGCATATGAAAATTGAAGATGAAGATTTGCTGTACGGCGATGCAGGCAATGCATTCAAAATGAATAGTTTGGCTGATTTGGCAAAACAATCAAGACTGCGTAACACGGATTGGTGGCGGCGTTTGTTGCCGCAAGTCAAACACAATTATTGGCTGATAACCGCGCGTGAATGGGGCACTTTAGAAATTTATTCAATGCCCGATATGAAACTTATGTATTTGGTGAATGATGTTGGTAATGGCGGTATGGTGTTAAGTGATTCAATGGAGTTTGTGCCAGTGCCATTTAACAATCAGGAGAATAGCAAAGCTGGTATTCTTTTAAATTGTATGCCACAACATGCGGATTCACCATTGGCTTTGGAAATCACCATGGTGGGATTGGGTACTCAAGCATGCGTCCTTTACTCTTAATACGCACGCGCTTAGAATTATTTATTCGACAAGTATTTCCCTATCCAAAAGGACATTTGAAATTACGTTTTCGCAAACGGGATACGCTCAATATGCTATATGTGTTACCCACGAAAATGGAAGTCGATGATTTGGAAAATGAGTTGTAATCTTACAATTTAAACGAACGTTATGTTTCAAACCTGCGCTATTTTGCTAAGATAAGTGGCCACAATGGCTTAATGGTTTGTGGCGTTAATTCACATTTTCTCTTTCTCACCCCCAAAGGTGAACTGCGCATTCATAAATTCTACGGACACTGCATTGTGCGTAGATATGCCCCCTTCAATAATGTTAATTGCCCTAATGGATTTTTGTATTTCGATCATACAGCCGAATTGAAAATCTCCGTTTTGCCCACTTATCTAACATATGATTCAATATGGCCCGTAGGCAAGGTGCCACTCCGTTGTACGCCACGTCAAATCGTTTACCATCGCGAGAATCTTGTATACTATTTGATAGCGCAATTGGAAGAAGTTAGTAACAAATATTATTGTTTCAATGGTGAGGATAAAGAACTGACTAAGGAAAATAAGAGTGTACGTTTTATTTATCCCAATACTTCGAAATTTTCTATCATGCTTGTGAGCCCGGAAACATGGGAAATAGTGCCAGATGCTTCAATACAATTTGAAGAGTGGGAACATGTAACCGCTTTCCAAATCGTTAAACTCTCGTATGAAGGTACACGTTCTGGACTCAAGGAACATCTTTGCATTGGTACAAATTTTAATTATAGCGAAGATATAACATCACGTGGCAATATACACTTGTACGATATCATAGAAGTAGTGCCAAAACCAGGCAAACCATTAACAAAATTCAAATTAAAAGAACTACTTAAAAAGAGCAAAAAGGTCCTGTCTCTGCAATTTCCGATGTACTCGGCCTTTTAGTCACAGCGCTTGGTCAGAGTATCTATCTATGGCAACTACAAGATGATGATCTCAGTGGCGTTGCCTTCATCTATACTAACATATATGTGCATCAAATAATATCGGTGAAATCTCTCATACTTGTTGCTGATGCTTATAATTCTGTAAGTTCGTTACGCCTCTAAAATATGAATAAATACCAATACTGTAACTGCCAAAGCTATTGAACACAACTCTAGTAATTTAGTGGACGCAATCAATCTATATCATTCATTAATGCGTGACGATCGGCTAGGAATGCCAGGGTGGAACTGTAGCTGGAATATATATTGGGGTGGTATGCCATCTGGTAGTATGTCAGGTTCAATGCCTGGCCTGGGCTATCAAGGTACACCGAATCCACAATTATTGTGCGGTGCTGCTGGTTAGTCAGGCAGTGCAAATGTTTCACCACACATGCCACAGTCCTAACCAATGCCACCAGCAAATAACTACGTTGGTATACACAAGTTCAGGGCAATTGCCGGGCAATATTGCCGCAACGTCTGCACAGAATTCATGAAATCAAAAATGTGGTTTATCAACCAACTTCATCAACAGGAGCTCATTGGTAGTATAATTTGTAGTCTAAAATATCGCCGGTGAAAGCTCCAACCAACCCCTCCATAGTGGAAAACGTTTTATATGTGGTTTGAGCTTTCATAGATGATATAAACGTATTTACATAAAAAAAGTAGTACGTTCGCAGGGAAGGGTACCCATAAGTTGGGACTGCGCCTGCTTCCTGTGAATAATGCAAGTTTTGCAATTGTGGATGATGGCTCTGATATTCGGAGTCCAATACTGGGTTCGAATAAGGCGGATCATGAGCTGGTTCTCGCCATGAAGGAAATCATGATGAATCATCATGACTGCAAGGCGAG
>JARSSU010029827.1:0-59051 GCA_029619165.1 Eurosta solidaginis | reverse complement strand
TATGCAGATGCGTTACTCAACAACAAACCACGCATCCCATTGACAATATAACACAACAATAACATCAAGAACACACAGATCAATACACCACAAACATCACCTTCGACTACGACTATTATAACACGTATGAACGGACACTTCAGAACTCGCGCAATCATACGAAGTGTATTCATATAACATGACCCTAATGCCCAATTATCGACACACACTACCAACAAATTGATTCCGCACAGCAATACAACCAATATGTTAGAAAACAAAGACTACTACCACTATCACTTAAAACCAAAAAGACTGAGCACATACACCACCTAGTTGCGTGTACGTCTCGAATTAGCTATTGATTCTACATAGATGAAGATTATTTAAATTGCGAAAAATGTTAGAAAAGTTACCAACAGAGGAGGAAAAATAATTTCACTTGCAAAGTGTGCCAGCGCCCTTAGCCAAAGCAAATGTCAAATTCTTCTTCTTATGCTTGCTTGGAACAAAATTGGGGAGTTGGCCTACTTTTCAATATCAGATGGCGCCAGTGTCGCTCATTCTACCATTCTCCATAAAAATACGTGCAATATATTCATAATGCAATAAGCATGTGTTAAACTCATCTATATGAAAAACTGCTTATGTGTCGGAGCTATTAATTTACTTTTCATATAGTGTTTGTCCAAAGCTGTTTATATTTTGCTCTGTAACTCTGTTATCAACCTACCGATTGTTAATATTGTGGTCATTTTGGAAAGTAAGAAAATAAAGATCTCATTATGGCATGGAAAAGCAGTAAAGGGTTGCACAGTGGTCGGTTCCATAGGCCAAAAATAAAAAAAATCAAAGTGAAAAGTTTGTCACCAAATGTATCGTTAGTATATCTTACTAGACAGCCGTAGGAAAGGTATATTTTTTTTTGTTGTATTCGAACTGTACTCTTTAAGAATAGCTTCAAAAGTGAGGTTATGGTATCAGTTGCTTTTTGCAGTGTGAGCAAGTTAAAAATAAAGTGCAAGTCTAAGATATTTAAAAATACATAAATTATCATTGTATTGAAATAATAAATATGAGTATTGAAGTCAAACGTATTTAATTCATTTGAAATAATTTTAGTGTGTTTAGCTTTTTGTGCGTTTTTTGTTTTTTAAAATTTCACCAGTGCTTTTATTAGTGTTTATTTGCACAAATATTTCAATTTCAGCTAAAGTTTGGGTTGGGTCCTCACCGATCCTCACGTTGGGACCTATATCTTATTATTAGTTAGAGGTAGAGTTTTTTGATAGCGTCACCCTGATAAATTATTGTCGTATGTTATATGTGCTCATATGTAACATACGACATTATTTTATCCAGTCGACGATATGCAAATGTAAACTTGGTTTGGTGTTTGTTGTTGTTTTGTTATTGTTATGTATGCAAGATCTTTTAATAACTTTAATTCTTTATTTAATCCTAGTAAACATTGTATTTGCGATAGACACATCTTACCACTTTTCACCCAACATCTACCTACTTACTTTTTGTATGCATGCGGTGAAAGTGGGTGGTTGTGGGTCAGAATGAAGGTATCGCCCGCACCAATTTTATGAAAAAATAATTCTCACATATTGTAAAGCTGTGACCAAAGTTTCACGTTGATATCTCTACTGAAAGTATTTTTGGCCACCAACTCCATATAAGACCGACCAGTGTGGGTTTAGAAATATGGAAACCCAAGACATGAAATGGTAAAAAATCGTAATTTTTCAGGATTTCAAGCTCCTAGCGCAACCTCTAAATCTTTTTGAGGTACGAAAGACTATGTACATATGCGTTTTTGGGATAATCGCATATATGTAGGGGGTGAGGTCGAGGATTCCAAAAACTTGTTTCCTCCGTACAACTAAGGGCCACGCTAATGTGAATGGCTAGAGATATTGAATACAAAAGTAAAAGGAAATTAGTTACTTTTTGGTGTACGTAAATAATTTCTTCACGTGACTTCTTGCTCATCTGTATTTTCGTAAATGTGATACATTTTTGTATTAAAAATACAAATAAATCATTCATGTACGTATTACACATACATACTTCATTTATTTATCATATTAAAACAGAATCGTATTATGTACGTTATGCCAACTAGGCTATTCCTCCTACAATATTATAGAGTAGATAGTACATGCTATGCTCATATACATATAGGTATGTATGCGTGTATGTATGTAATATCTCTTTCTGTGTGCCAAGAAAATTTAGATTTTTAAAATACGTACATTAACCTGACCCGATTTGTATGGACGAAAGTTAACCGATATCGCGCCATCGATTTTCGATAGGATTTGGGCTCAGGAAATCGAAAAATCGATGGTGCTAAATCGACCCAGTCTAGCGTACATACAATATGTAAGTATGTAATAACTGCATTTGTAATTTGTCGCGCTGGTTTTACCAAACCTCTAGAGATTCACGAGACTGCAATGACGGTTTCAATCGTGGGCGATAGTGGGCTGCATTTTTGTTGTTAATTCATCCAGCATGAATATGTTATATAAATGCAGAGTTACATTTGTATGTACATATGTATGTGCATATTTATATACGTGGTTGTGAGTATATGCACGTGTATCATTTCGTTAAGTATTCGTATTCTTTCGTCTAAGTCATTTGAGTTGTGCCTCACAGTTGGCTAGTTTTTAGGGGGCTTGTCGTTTGATGGCGTCACCATGAACAAACCTCTGCAGCTGGTGCCGGTGCTGACGTTAACGGTTTTCATACAAAAATATGTATAAGGAACTCGTTTGTAAGTCAAATTAATATAAGTATATAAATATAAAAAATACATATATGCATGAGTGTAAGCTTTTGCATGTATGTATTTACAAGTTTACATACTCACATTACACGACAGCCATAAGAAACTTGCGAACCGTCATGAAAGTGCAACAAATATTCTTACGTTTTGCCTGCCAAACGGCGCGTTATCTGGCTTTTACTGCTACTTATGACTGATTCATAGCGAAGTAAATAAATACTTGTGGTGCAGATATGCGTATATGTTTGTGTTTTGTGCAATCCCGTGATTTAGGGATGTGGAAATAACAATCCCGGGGCGTACATATGTATATCAATTATGCCGTGGTGTGATGGTAACGTACTCCGCTTACCATATCGAAGATTCTGAGTCAAATTCCCGTACAAAGCAACACCACAAAATTTAGAAACAAGTTTTTTCAAATAGAAAAAAGATTTTCAAAGCGGGGTCGCCCTTTGACAGTGATTTGGGAAAACACTCCAAGTGCTCTTCTGCCAAGAAAAGCTTCTCAAAACTCATGTACCTTGCTGATGCCGTTCGGACTCGGCGTAAAACATGCAGGTTCCGTCCCGCCAATTTGTAGGAAAAATTAAAGGACCACGACGCAAATTGGTGGCGCACGGATCGAAATATTTAGATGAGAATTAAACCGGCTTTTAGGTAACTTCCCGATGAGCTAGAGACTTGAAATTTCAAACTTAATTCAGAGGCCGATGACAATATAAAAAACTTTTATGTTTTTATTTCTCATAAATATTTTTCAGCAAGAATAAGTGTTTGTATAAGGACACATTTTTTGCTGATTTTTGTCCATTTGCATATATAACGGAAATGCTTAAAATTTTTTATTTTCTTTTTATTTCTAATGATTTGACGCATCAACTTCCAGCGTAGTACGATTTTTAAATTAGCCCACTTCAAAGGGCATGGAACTTTTATTTGTTTGTGTGTGTGTCGCCTTGCCGGCGCCTTTCGTGGTTTCACTACAACAAGATTAGCAGTTGCATAAATTTACTTATTGGGAAGAACTTTTTCGAGTCGTTCGACACTAAACGAGGTTTCAGACAGGGTGATGCTGGAGAGAAGCTGTAGAACTTAACCGCTCTGGGCCAAATTCTATTAGGGCGTACAATTACTGGCGTATGCTGATGACATTGACATCATCGGCCTGAACACCCGCGCCGTAAGTTCTGCTTACTCCAAACTGCAGAAAGAAGCAGAAAAGATGGGTTTGATGGTGAATGGGGAGAACACGAAGTACTGGCTGTCATCAAGCAAAGAGTCAGCGCGTTTGAGTCTTGGCAATCACTGCTGGCAGCCATAATTTCGAAATAGTAAAGGACTTCGTTTATTTGAAGAGCAGCATCAGCACAAACAACAACGTACGCTTTAAAATCCAGAGAAGAATTACTCTTGCCAACAAATGCTACTCTAGACTAAGTAGGCAGTTAAAAAGTAAATTCCTCGCTCGGCAAACGAATATCATGCAAGTCACTTATTGCCCTCAGGCTAATATTTGGGTCAGAAGTATGGACCATGACAACAACAGATGAGGAAATGTTCGAGAGAATGATGTATGGGTTTGTACGCGTTGCCCACGGGAAGTACCGAAGAAAATTTAGGGCCAAATTATTTATAACATCGTGTCACTTTGCGTCACATTCACGGTCAACACTACATAATACCAAAAATTTCATAACGGCATTCAGGTCTGCTGTCACTACTGAAGTGAATAAATGCCTTTATATGATAGGATTTATATGATAGCGTTATACATAATTTGCACCTTAATGATGAGCTGTACGAGCTTCCCGAATACACCAACATAGTCTAGCAGAGTAAAACACAGCGGCTACCCTGGCTAGGTTATCTTAAGCGATGAAAGATGATTGTCCGGCAAAAAAAATATTCTCATCGGAGCCCCTCTATGGAACCGGAGGAAGAAGGCGGCTCCACTCCGCTGGTAGGATCAAGTGGAAAACGATTTAAATTCTCTTGGTGTAACCAATTGAAGCCCAATGAAGACACGACTCATCAGATGGATGGCCATAGCCGTTTAAATGGTTAGCCGCCAATTAAGTAAGTAAGTAGGGTTGCGGTTGTATTTAAAAACTACATACAACTCATTGTAGAGTTCACAAGGGGCTTATTTAAAAAAATACTCCATAAGACAATAGAAGACCTTGTGAATGCCCAATTATTTTTTTACTGTGAATTTACAGCACTTTTGAAATCAATACTCTGTAGCTTGTTTTCTAAGCAATATCAATCGGCATCATCTAAATGAGAACTTTCTGTAATTTAAATTTTGAGGTTACAAAAATAAAAAAAACAAGGACGCAATACATCGACTAAAGATTTTTAAATTTACAATATGAGATCTCGGGATTTTCATAAATGCCTTGGTAGGCATTGAGCACTTACCTTGTCGGAGAACTGGGGCATTTCGATGTGTCGCTCTCAAATTCTAGACTTTCAAGTGTTTTCTTTATTACTTTTTAGACCACACGAGTGATGAATTAACAGGATGATAGCACACCCAGCGGACGGTGTCCAGGTCAAACATAGTTTTACAAAAGTTAAAAAGATATATTGAAATTTCAAAAACAATTAGCTCTCTCCTTTCCCTTCTCTTTCCTTTTCCCTCCCCACTACAACTCCAGCTTGTATACTGCCGCCTTAATAAGGAATGAACGTATTCACATTCTAACTAAAACTGATATAACCCCCGGTTTTAGGCAAGCACGTTACTGACACACCAGGGCGCCCGCGCAACGTTATAAATTTGATTAATTGTACGGAACACATTTCCATATAATACTAGGTAAAATTTTCCCACTAAAAACGCTGAAACCGTCTTTTAAAATTTGGCGCGATATACCTCCGAGGAGATTTAGGCCAAGTCAATTCTCCAATTTCACCGTGGCCCCCTTTTTATTTTTCTCACCATTTTTTTTCCTGTCGCTCCACTACAAACCGTTTAGAGTTTTTATTCTGCCATTTGCTCAGCTCTAAAACACCACGTAGCTCGTTGTTGTTGTTTTGAGGAGTGTTATCGGTGTTGATGGTCCTTTGCCGAATATAGATCTGGTACGTACCGGTAACAAGCACCATTAAGGTACAAGCCAGACCATCTCGGGAACGATTTAATGTGACCACGTTGAAACTTCTCGCACCCCCTTGGGGTCGCCAGAGCCTCGGCTAGCCTGCACGTAGCAGAGAGAAAGAAAAGCTTTCACTTTTTTATGCTACGGCTCTGCTCTAGCAGAGCATCCCTGCAAAAATCTTTGGATCATGTGGTCCACTGGAGTACTAACCATTATACTCCACTGTAATGCAGCAATGGACAAACTCATGTTTCTACACGAAAATATTGTAAGCCGATCATTGCTCGTTTTTAATGATTGTAATCACTACACGATGTTTATTGGACTGTGGGTACTCAATGGATTACTCTGATGTAATGCTGAGCTGGAGTATATGGTCCAGTCCTAGGACATAGCAATGTTAATTGGACCATATTTTTTGTATGAATTGTGATTAATTTTGGAACACTCGGTTGGTCCATAGCGAGTACTCCATACATGCGTGCATGCGTGCATGGAGTACTCGCGATTTTTGCAGGGATATTTACAGTTGCTAACTGCTGCTCTTGAGTAGCAAATGAAAACGCTGAAATTTACAGCTAACCTGTAATGTTAAAAGCATGACAGTGAACGTTTTGCTGACAGTGACACCAAAAATTCATCACAATAGTCGACAAGGGAGGTGTCTTGAAAACACTCGACCTCACACTTCCCGCCGAGGAGAGGGTGTAATAACGAAAAGTACTACTACCCTCTCATGGCTACCACTTATTCGGTAAGGCTTTGGAAAACTTTCACAGAATTTGTTTCAAAAACGTCCCATCTCAACAAAAATTTAATATCTTCATGCTTCTTACTTCGCATTATTGATCAATAGCGTTTTCTTTTCTGGAAAAAATTTCACCCTCATGTTGCACTCTTAAATTCAAACTTTTGAACTAGGTCACCTGGAACTCCGAAAAAAGCCGAATTTGTAGGTAATGCTACTCCTTTTCGTATTCAGTGGGAAATAGTTTATCAAAGGAGCCTGCAAACTTACGAAAGAGCTGTGAAGAACCAACCAGGCGACATTGTTTGCAGAAAAGAAAGCGCCATACATATAATAATGATGAAATTTTTTTAACACTCACCTTAAGATTATTCTCTACTACAGGTTCGATGGAGCAAACCGTATAAACCAAATACGCGCGTATCAACTCCCATGTTGTTTTGCTCTTGAATGCCGCGACTGGATCATTGAAACTGACATCCAATGGATCGCGTTGAGGATTAACTGGGACATTTGGTTGATGTTGGGGTGGTTTATGAGGATGTGCCCGTTTTGTTTGAGACACCTCTTCTTGTTGGGCCGCTACTACAGAGCGATTGAAAGGACTCTTTGTACTTATTGTACGCTCTGAAGTATAAATGGGCGCAAAAAGTATGCTGCTAAGTAATTGATGTTGGTACTGTCGTTGTTGCCAACGGTTTAACTGACACTTTGGTGTTTTTGATAATTTTGGATCCTGTTGATCTCGCTCAATTGCATGACATAATTCTTTTTCATTCGTTTTATTTGTCGATGCAGCTTTTGTTGCTTTGCCTTTAACACCCCACACAGAGGAGTTTGTACTCCTATTGTTTTTATTGCGACTATATACTAAATTTGATGTAGCACGTTGAGCACAAATGGTACGCAAAAACGCCATTACATACACGCTCCCTGTTATAAAGTTTATACGTTGTACGATGTATTTGGGAGAATCAATTAACTGATTGACTAATGCAAATTCGAAGACCACTTAATTAATTTCCGTATTCAACTTCGGTATACACTTGTGTAAATATCCAATATATTGTGTGTAATTGTTCAACAATATCTCCTCACTTTCGTGGCTAAAATAAGATTTGGGAGTAATTTAGTTTAGTCACCTCGCAACAACAACCAAGAATTTACTAAATAAAGAAATGTCAAGCAAGATATTTGTGTTCAGTTAAGTGCGAATTGGTCCTCTCTTTTGTCGTATTATATAATTTTTAAGTTCACTATACGTGTCTTTCTCTATCCTACGGAGGATTTTATCAGTTCAATATATGCATGCGTGTCTAAGGTCGCTTATTTGAATTCGGCTAGCATTTTACTCCCACAGACTCAATAGATACAATATTTCTCACAAGCTTGGAGTAATTATATATGTAAACACATATCTATATAAACTTATTAACTCAACTTAACATTGGCTACGAAAAACTCTTTTTATAATTGGCAAATTTGCTTATTTTTTGTTTTAATTTAATTGAATTTGTTTCTCCCGTTTTAATTTTGAGTGTCACAAATTTTTTATATGAAGTTTTGTAATTTTTTTCTCTTTCACTTAATATTTACGTCAAGAAAAATTAACTTTTAACTGTTGTTATGGAATGATTTCTGTTGGAATTTAGAATAATTTTCGGTAGTGTTTCCGTTATTTCAGCAAATTATAGTACTGGGTGTTTCATTTTGATAGGGCTTTTCGGAAAAGTATAGGAACCAATTATTCGACGATATTGTCAACGAAGCCAAACGCTAAAACCATAGACTGGAGCCATGGTGGAATAACCAGGCGAAGTAAGCCGTCAATTTTCTCGCTCTAAATTCTTCTTTGTTCTGTCATTCGGCTATCTGAAAAATTTTCACCAATGTTGTCCCCGAAAAAGTATTGCTTTTTGCATTTTTCAGGAGTAAAATATGCCACTTTTAGTACTTTTTTGACATAAACTATGAGGTGAATGTCGATGGACCTTTATTGGATTTAATTACAGAAATTCATCAGTTAGGGTATCTTTGGTGTTCTCTTCCAAAAGTAAGGCCGTGATAAACTAATACTTCCATATTTTTAATATTATCATTATAATTGATATTAGAAAAAATTGTAAGTTTTACAAACGGCGATGGTTACTAGGACATGTTTCTGAATTTCACTTCTTCATCAGCTAGCTTTTCGGGAGCTGAGCGTTGAACTCGAATCTCCAACATTCATATCAGTGCAAAGGCTGATGCCTTTAGCTGCTGAGCCATATGAATGTCCCGTTGTTCGCTGTACAATTGGTCTCTAAGAGTTGCCTCTAATATCAATTACAAAAACCATTGTATAAAGCAATTTGAGCAATGCTGGCTAATTAAATATATATGATCATATTGATATAATAGTAACAGCGGAAGTATTAAAAACAAATACTGTAAAAATCCGAACAAACGTTACTAAGCTTTCAAAAAGCGCGCCTAAAAATCATATCCACACCATTAGGAATAAACTACATACAGTGTATGTGCCTACATGGTGATCAAAAGGAATATAAACAAAAACAAGTAAGAAAGGTTAAGTTCGGGTGTAACCGAACATTACATACTCAGTTGAGAGGTATGGTGACAACATAAGGGAAAATGACCATGTAGGAAAATGAACCGAGGGAAACCCTGGAATGTGTTTGTATGACATGTGTATCAAATGAATTTAAAGAGTATTTTATGAGGGAGTGGGCCATAGTTCTATAGGTGGACGCCATTTAGGGATATAGCCATAAAGGTGGATCAGGGTTGACTCTAGAATTTGTTTGTACGATATGGGTATCAAATGAAAGGTGTTAATGAGTACTTTAAAAGGGAGTAATCCTTAGTTCCATAGGTGGACGCGGCTTCGAGATATCGCCATAAAGGTGGACCAGGGGTGACACTAGAATTTGTTTGTACGATATGGGTATCAAATTAAAGGTATTAATGAGGGTTTTAAAAGGAAGTGGTGGTAGTTGTATAGGTGGTCGCCTTTTCGAGATATCGCCATAAAGGTGGACCAGGGGTGACTCTAGAATGCGTTTGTACAATATGGGTATCAAACGAAAGGTGTTAATGAGTATCTTAAAAGGGAGTGGGCCTTAGTTCTATAGGTGGACGCCGTTTCGAAATATCGTCATAAAGGTGGACCAGGGGTGGCTCTAGAATGTGTTTGTGCGATATGGGTATCAAATTAAAGGTATTAACGAGGCATTTAAAAGGGAGTGGTGGTAGTTGTATAGGTGGTCGCCTTTTCGAGATATCGCCATAAAGGTGGACCAGGGGTGACTCTAGAATACGTTTGTGCAATATGGGTATCAAACGAAAGGTGTTAATGAGTATTTTAAAAGGGAGTGGGCCTTAGTTCTATAGTTGGACGCCTTTTCGAGGTATCGCAATAAAGGTGGACCAGGGGTCACTCTAGACTTTGTTTGTACGATATGGGTATCAAATGAAAGGTGATAATGAGTATTTTTAAAACGGAGTGGGCCTTCGTTCTATAGGTGGACGCCTTTTCGAGATATCGCCATAAAGGTTGACCAGGGGTGACTCTAGAATGTGCTTGTACGATATTGGTATCAAATTAAAGGTATTAATGAGAGTTTTAAAAGGGAGTGGTGGTAGTTGTATATGTGAAGGCGGTTTCCAGATATCGACCAAAATGTGGACCAGGGTGACCCAGAACATCATCTGTTGGATACCGCTAATTTATTTGTATATGTAATACTTGCCAAGATTTCAAGGGTTTTTTATTTCGCCCTGCAGAACTTTTTCTTCTACTTAATATGGTAGGTGTCACAACCAATTTAGAAAGTATTTTCTAAAGTTATATTTCGCGTCAATAAACCAATCCAATTACCATGTTTCATCCCTTTTTTCCTATTTGGTAAAGAATTATGGCATTTTTTTTCATTTTTCGTAATTTTCGATATCGAAAAAGTGGACGTGGTCATAGCCGGATTTCGTTCATTTTTTACACCAAGATAGAGGGAGTTCAGTGAACTAAGTTCAGTAAAGATATGACGATTTTTGCTCAAGTTATCGTGTTAAAGGCCGAGCGGAAGGACAGACGGACGACTGTGTATAAAAACTGGGCGTGGCTTCAACCGATTTCGCCCATTTTCACAGAAAACAGTTAACGTCATAAAATCTATGCCTCTACCAAATGTCAAAAGAATTGGTAAATTTTTGTTCGACTTATGGCAATAAAAGTATCCTGGAAAAATTAAATGAAAAAGGGGTGGAGCCACGCCTATTTTTAAATTTTCTTTTACTTTTGTATTTTGTTGCACCATATCATTACTGGAGGTGAATGTTGACATAATTTACTTATATACTGTAAAGATATTAAATTTTTTGTTAAAATTTTACTTTAAAAAAAAATTTTTTTTAAAAGTGGGCGTGGTCCTTCTCCGATTTTGCTAATTTTGATTAAGCGTACATATAGTGATAGGAGTAACCTTCCTGCCAAATTTCATCATGATATCTTCAACGACTGCCAAATTACAGCTTGCAAAACCTTTAAATTACCTTCTTTCAAAAGTGGGCGGTGCCACGCCCATTGTCCAAAATTTTACTAATTTTCTATTCTGCGTCATAAGTTCAACCCACCTACCAAGTTTCATCGCTTTATCTGTCTTTGGTAATGAATTATCGCACTTTTTCGGTTTTTCGAAATTTTCGATATCGAAAAAGTGGGCGTGGTTATAGTCCGATATCGTCCATTTTAAATAACGATCTGAGATGAGTGCTCAGGAACTTACATACCAAATTTCATCAAGATACGTCAAAATTTACTCAAGTTATCGTGTTAACGGACGGACGGACATGGCTCAATCAAATTTTTTTTCGATCCTGATGATTTTGATATATGGAAGTCTATATCTATCTCGATTCCTTTATACCTGTACAACCAACCGTTATCCAATCAAACTTAATATACTCTGTGAGCTCTGCTCAACTGAGTATAAAAAGGCAACTCTTAGAGACCAATTGTACAGCGAACAACGGGACATTCATATGGCTCAGCAGCTAAAGGCATCAGCCTTTGCACTGATATGAATGTTGGAGATTCGAGTTCAACGCTCAGCTCCCGAAAAGCTAGCTGATGAAGAAGTGAAATTCAGAAACATGTCCTAGTAACCATCGCCGTTTGTAAAACTTACAATTTTTCTCTAATATCAATTACAAAAACCATTGTATAAAGCAATATGAGCAATGCTCGCTAATTAAATACATATTATCATTATATGCATATGTTTAATTTATTCCCAAAAAAATTGAAAAAGGACAATCTATTTGCATTCACGTCGTATTCAACCAAGTATTTCCCCCTATACAGTACTAGTGAAGACTTTCGATGAATGTTTTTCTTATTACTACAAGAACCCAAAAATTGTCGTATTATACCTTACTTTGAAAAAACTTGGGCTAAACAGTGGTATGCTAAATATACAAAAAATTGTAACCCACTGTTGCTAAGATGGGAGGAATGTTACACTTAAGGATTGTTATTTAGAATATATGAATCCGGCTAGCTTCGGATCAGCATCTTCTGGTTCTACGCCGACTACCGCTGGGCTAGTCTTTCCCCTGACATACCTATTTTGGTAAATAATAACTTGGTAACATTAGTAATACATCATGAATTCAACTGTCAAGAATTTTTGGGGGATCTTCTGATTCAGTTTGTTGTTATATATTAGAAGAGCATATTTTTTAATCCCGACTCTCAACGAGAAATCAATAAAGCAAATGAACATGTCAATGAATTTTAAGGGAGAAAACACATTTAAGACTATCACGATCACTTTCAAGTGTGACTGTAAAACTTTTAATCGAACCCGAAACCCATTTAATTTCCGCCAAATGCAGAAAAGTACAACTAAATAACTGACGTACATATGTATGTACTTTATATGAATAACACATGTTTCTTTTATGTCCGGTTTTTCAATGAAAGTTTCAACTACAGTTGAAATTGAGGTCAGTTAAAGTGGCCAAATTGAATTTTTTATTTTTATTCGATCCTAAAAGAAATGTTAACTCGCACTGGCCCTTTGTATTCAATTTTGCATTGGCGTCAGGTGACACTGATATGCTGAAAACAGCAATTTCTGTAATGGATTTCGTAGCAAGGTATTTATTTTTCTACGCCTATTTCTTCAAAGCGGGTAAAAATTTTACCCTCTTCCGACCGTTGAAAATCATCACTATCGTTTCAGATAGCGTACATCTTCCGTCTTTTTTATTTACATCACCTGGTGATTCCACCATGGACTGGAGCAATAAGGCATTCTCCCTCTAGAAGTCATATTTATAAAACGTAAAAAGTTTTCCGTATGTTAAAAGTCTTATATTCGCAATAATAAAATACATTTGCGAACATTTTTGCGGTTTTTGTATTTTCTATACCAAACCCATGAATATTTCAAAAGCAAATTTATAAGTCTGACAAGACTGTTGAAAAATTAATTCTTAATTAATAAACCAAAAAGTGGCGCTGAAGATGGAAGAACGCCGAAAATCTAAGCTGGCAAGGGATTAAAACGATATGCATTCCAACAGGATCATTGAAGTGTACATATTCCATTAAACATAAACTTTTTCATGGAGAGCATATAACGAAAACCAAACCAAAAAAAAATTGATTATTTATACATATCTCGTTATTCCAATTGCTGAAACCGTCTTCCCAATATTATCAAACAAGATGGAAAATTGAATATTGTAACGAATGTTAGCAGCACTAAGCGATGCTATCGTCTCTAAGCCGATGCTAAGCAGTGACGTGAATTCACATCCATAGATCGATCATTATGTATCTACATAACCGAAGCAATAATTGCGTCTACACATATGTACCATGTACGTATACGAGCAGCGGAGAGTCAATGCACAAACACATGCATATATCTGAGATACTCCTATAAGTATGCAATGAGAAAAACTACAAAATTGTGCAAATTTAGTTACAGCTGAGAAGTTTGAGAGCTGCTGGACTAGTAGATTCTGGAAGCGCCTAGAAGATGCGAAGGTTGAAATCAAAGAGTATAAAAGGCGGCAATTGTAGAGGCGCTGGAATTCAGTTTGATTTGAGATTTGGATTAAGACGCTATCTAGCGTGCAAGAGCAGTATTATTTTGAATAGTAGAGTTTCATTTGAGCTATCAATCAGTTTGGTTATTAAGCAAGCTATTCGTTGCACAGTTTGAGTGTTATTGTGGAGTACTTTAATAAAGGCCATTTTGCATTATTACATATTGGAGTTATTTATTCAACAAATTAGCGATTCGAACGTTAGCAGAGGATTGCAAATAAGAGGATTTGCAAGTAAATTCGTTACAATATAATATATTGAATTAGCGTTGATTTTAAATGAGTAAAACAACTGATATGACGGAACAGCTGATTGCTTCTTCTTGATTATTTTCCATACAACGCTTTGTACAACAATATATCAATTAATCGAAATCTATTAAAATTTTCTTTTTACTTGACATTCTTCTGCACGGCGAATTGGTTGAATTCGCTTTGCCACCACCTGGTATAGATTCGCCTTGGTTAATCGAGATCAACAAAAATTTTCTTTTGACTTGACATTTACACTTCGTTTTGTAACGTCGTCGCGTCAAGTTCGTTTTCCCCACAACTATACCGCGTGCTATAAAAGGACGCTGTTCATGCGGTAGAGAACAAAATGGCGGATAGTACGGGAATCGAAATGACAAAAAATTAAATTTAAATCATTTGAAAAACTAAAAATATTATCTTACTTGGAGTAAACCATGAAATCAGAATATATCTAAATATATAATAACCTCAATTACACAGAAACCTACGCACATGGTTCTGGCCTTAGTGCATTATCTGTGTGTTGGTGGAGAATTTGGAAAAAGATGGCGGCAAGCCATAGATTGAAATAATATACATACGATTTAATGAATACTTTTGGAATATAACCTGGTATATGTGGATCTCAGAATCCCTACCATTGAAATCAAATTTCAGACGACGTTTTCCTGCACGGCGAATTGTTTGAATTCGCTTTGCCACCACCTGGTATGGATTCGCCTTGTACAACAATATGTCCGTTATTCGAGATCAATGAAAATTTTCTATTGACTTTACATTCTTTTGCACGGCGAGTTGGTTAAATACGCTTTACCATCACCTTGTATGTACTCGCCTTGAATTTCAACGCGTGAATTCAAGGCGAATTGAGTACCAGGTGTTGTTGTCCCAACAGTTGATTGCTTCTTCTTGATAATTTTCTATACAACAACTTGTACAACAATATATCAGTTAATCGAAATCTATGAAAATTTTCTTTTTACTTGACATTCTTCTGCACGGCGAACTGGTTGAATTCGCTTTGCCACCACCTGGTACAGATTCGCCTTGGTTAATCGAGATCAACAAAAATTTTCTTTTGACTTAAAATTTTCCTGCACGGCGAATTGGTTGAATTCGCTTTGCCATCACCTTGACGTTTTTCCTTATCTTGACATGTTCGGCATACATATTTTAGAGAGTAGTCTATCATAATAACTAGGTATATAAGTCACAACAGAGTAAAATATTATTATTATTTAAACTTAGGGTCCTGTTATCATTTGCACATATCTTATAAAAGTAAGTGGCTTACAAAAATTAGCATTACATTTCTATAACACTTAACAAGGAACTTAAAAATGAATAGAATTTTTAATCCGACTCGTCAACCAAATCGCCAATATTAAATGACATCGCGAAGGACAATAGGGGCCTTTGCTACAGAAAAATTTAGAGAAATGTAAAAATTGGCATGTTTTCTTTCTCAATTTCTTAGCCATTGTCCATTTGATCTATTGCAATGATTCATATGATGAAAATGATACACGACATAGGGAACCAGACACCAATAGAGATGGAAAAGGTTATTGTAGGACAGAAATTGAATCAATGGCACTTTAACCAAACGTTAGTTTTGGAACAAAATACACAAATAAAATAATAATACTAAAGGCTAGAAAATAATTAGGTAGGTCCTAAGTACTAGTCATCACACTCCTCATCAATCTAGATCGTTGATCAAATAAATAAATAAAAACCTTGGACGAGTGATACTTCTAAAAACGTGAGGCGTAGCATAACTTGATTAAGGTTCAGTTGGTCTTACATATATGCAAATATCATTTTTAAAGATATGAGCGTTTGAATATCAATAGAAATTTATATTAAATCATACTTAGAAAAAGGACAAATGCTATATCAGACACGCTTCAGAATTTGAACTTCATAAAATATGCGCTAAGATATTCCGAAATAGATACAAATATATCTGTAGTTGTTATCAAAAAAATAAGTAATCATTTATGGTATATTAACAAACAATCGGTGGCACTATCATTCCTTGATCCGAATGTGTCTTGATTCAGAGAAATCAGTAGTCAAGTTAAAAAATGGGCGTAACTATTCAAACTTATCCGCGTTTAATAATTATACTTAGAGAGACTTTGTATCAAAAAGAACGAAAGAATTTTTTGGATAATTTGGTTTATCTACGAATCTTTTTCATCTTGACCGTTCGATTTTGAAGAAGGCTGGAGATTCTGTCGCGATATTTTTATTGTGAACGATGCCGCTCAAAGAGGGATTAAATTTGTTCAAGATTATAATAGCTTACTTACAAACCATTTGGTAGTGCTGCAGTTAGTCGGCGAGTATAGAAAACAATATTCTTCTTTCAAAAATTAGCATTGTGCCACTATGTTGATATGTATACAACTAGGTGTAGTTTTATAAATGTTGTTAATAAAAATATAAGATAAAAATTGTTTAGTGAAGTTTACTGAATCCTACGTTAAAATTACACAAAATTTTGGCATTTCGATTATTAAATTAATTCTGTTATAAATTAAAACTAAATAAAGTGTCACATATTGCATGCATTTGAATATAAAGACTTCCAATATTTTCCGGGTCCATTAAATGTTATCGGATCGCCACTAAGCTTCGTATGTTAGTTTTTCAAACCAATAGGAAAAATAAGCCGGCCGGCACTCATCAGAAAAACAGATCTAATATTTTTCGAACAAATAAAAACACCTCTAAGGTATTACCAAGAACCCCGGTGTATTTGAAATGGTAGTGAATAATCGGCTTCGGATTTGGTAAATGGACGATTGCGAAATGAAAATAAACGCCCGGTCTGACACTTAATGCGTCCCTTGCTTTCTTATTCGGCTCAATATTCTGTAGTTTTAAAATTCTATTTTCTGTACGTATATGCACATAACTCTTTGTTTAAAATTGTAAATACATACATTTCGTTGACTTACTTCACAAAATGTGCTAAAAGTCGCTATTTGTACACAAATATTTTTGTTGCTAGTATTCTTTACTTGATGTAGAGGGGGTGATGAGCAAAGCGGACGGGCACCAAGACGAATCCATACCGGGTGGTGGCAAAGCGAATTCAACCAATTCGCCGTGTAGAAGAATGTCAGGTCAAAAGAAAAGTTAAATTGATTTCGATTAACTGACATATTAAAGTACAAGGCGCCGTATGGAAAATAATCAAGAAGAAGCAATCAGCTGTTTGGATAACAACACCTGGTACTGAATTCGCCTTGGACAAGCACCGAGTTTTTTTGGTCGGCAAATTGCTTTGTACTATCTTTCGTCTCGCCGCCAAATTCTGATTTTTGTAAATTGTTTTTTGATTGAGGCACTTATAATTTTGAATACAAATTTTTATAAGTTTACTAGCAGACCCGACAGACGTTGCTCTGCCACAGCTTTGGTCTATCTGCTAACTTTTAAGCAGTTTTTACATCTTACTCTCCCTTTCCCTCTCTCCCCTTTTCATTATCTTTTAATTCACTTTTCCCTCTGCCTTTTTCTCTTTCTGCGTCGCTACCTATATGCCCAGTTTCAAAGTTTCGTAAATAGTAATCTAGTCAAAGGGATACATATACCAAATTTCAGCCAATCAAACCGTGAATAGAATTTATTCAAATAGATCGGTCCCTGGTCAACTTCCCGGAAAGAAACTTCACATGAACGATATCCTATATTTCAAGTTCGATCAAACTGCACACGATGTGCTAAAATTTATTGACATAGGAAAAATTTAAATTTATATAACCTGTTAGCATATACGAAATGGAGAAATGTTGCATATACGAAAGGGGTGTAACACCAGGTATAAACACAGCCAAAGTAGCAGGAATAATAACAGCCAAATTAGTTCTATTAGCCAAAATATTTATAAATTGAGGATTTTCAAAATCCGTTTTTGAGTATTAGCTGAAATATTTTTCAATTGAGGCTTAAAAAAAACAACGTTTGTCGTGATTGATCCCTGAACCAGATCGAAAATAACGTAAAAAAAATGTTTAAATCGGTATAGCCGTTTTTCTGCTTTGAACTTACTAAGGCACATTCATTTTTATATATGTATGTATATAGATTTGATATTTCCAATATTTCATAATCATTTTTCAAATTTTGAATAAACAAAAAAATGTTTAGAAGGAATAAAAATAAAATGCCAAATTTTTGCATCAAAAGATTTGCCGTGTGTTAATCTCGAAACACCGTTATATTAACATACTTACATCCTCAATAAAAATTTTAGAATGTTCAAACCAATAACAACGGACTTATGCCACTTTTAAAAGCCATATCCCCATGTATAGTATGCGAAAACAAAATAATTTTTGCATCTCCTGTAAAATTTTAAATTCATTGGCTCAGGTTTTGTGAATTAACCTAACGATATGTGTGTATATACGTACTAGTTGAATACTATTTGAGTAAAAAATTTACACGTGTAGACAAGTAGGTCGCACTAAATAGAATTGCACGAATATTGTACCTACATTAGACTGTTTCAGGAAAATTATGGTTTTTTCCCTTTCAAGAAGCGCTAAAGTTTCGTTTTGGTACAAAGGGTGAGTTTAAAACATCACAACCTTTAATAAATAATAAAAAATGTCCATACATTTTTACTTTTTATGGAAAAAATTGTATTTTTAAAACGCTTATTTCGTTTATATTATTGTGACGAATACTAGCAACACTAAGGGGTACTATAATCTCTAAGCCGATACTGAGCAGTGACTTGTATGCACATAACCAAATTAATCATTATGTCTACACATATGTACGTACACGCAGCGGAGAAGCATCGCACAACCACATGCATATATCTGAGATACTCCTGAAAGTATGCAATAATTGTGCAAGTATTACTCACATATACACGCGCATGGACTATGAGAGAAGCTAAAAACCCGTGCATCTGTAGTTATAGCTGAGAAATTTATAGCTGATAACTAACTAGTAAATTCTGGAATAGAAGCGACTAGAAATATGTCGGCGAGAAATCACAGAGTATAAAAGGCAGCAACTGTAGAGGCACGACAATCAGTTTGATTTAAGCAAGCTATTGGTTGTGAAGTATCAGTGTATTGTGAAGTACTTTAATAAAGGCCATTTTGCATTATTGTATATTGGAGTTATTTATTCAACAGTTGAGCGATACGAACGTAAACAGAAGGTTGCAGATAAGAGGAATTGCAGTAAATTTAAATAAAATGTCAAATTGGTGAAATGTGATAAGCAATTCCAAAAGAAAAGTTGCCGATAATTAACAACGAAAATTTTTGTGTGTAAACGGCGAATAAATAATGAATTATATATTCGATTTTCGACATCAAAACCTTGTTTGTTATTTTTGTAAAATGTATATTTTACAAGTGATTTTATCTCTGGGCAATTCACAAGAGTGTAGTATTCAGGTAAAATTGTATTGTTTGAGTTGTTTCCATGGTTGCCAATATAAAATTTGATTAAAGCATACCACAATGGCGAAAAGGACACCTTGCAAACTGTCTAATAAAATTATTATACGTAGAAAATGAGTAAATAAGAAAAATTTCAAAGTGCATTGATGGCTTTACCCGCTAAACGTCAAACCTTCAATGTGTGGATCGCTTATGATAAACCATCATGGGGTTTGAAATAGTCGGCCATACGGTCTATGAGCTTTGTGCTTTTCTCATCTACTCATTTTCTATATATAATAATTTAATATAAAATAAGAAATCCGGTCTTGAAGACGAAAAATTAATATAATAATTCCATGAGTATCTTTTTGGAATGAGTTTGTTATTAAATATTATTTATTTGCTATAAAAGTCAGTTGGCACATCATCAATTTCAATTTGATAATCTTTATTTATGCATGTAGTTAGCTCAACAATTTTTATTGATGGCGTATTATTTGCGCAAGAGACATAAGTTCGAGTGTAAGCGAACATTAAGCCGGAGTCAGCTGTTTATCGTTACGACGGTAAACCAAAACCCAATTGGTTGGCTACGATACGGTTACGACCTTAGCGGCACCAATAATCGATTGCATTGATTCTCATAAGGTTGGTCGAATCAGCTGTTATAAGGTTACCGATACGGTTACCGATAAAGCACCAATGTCTCCAGCTTTACATACTCAGCTGCGAAATTACAGCTTGCAAAACTTTTAAATTACCTTCCATTGCCCAAAATTTCAATAATTTTCTATTCCGCATCATAAGGTCAACCCACCTACCAAGTTTCATCGCTTTATACGTCTTTGGTAATTAATTATCGCACTTCTTCGGTTTTTCGATATCGAAAAAGTGGTCGTGGTCATAGTCCGATTTCTTTCGTTTTAAATAGCGATCGGAGATGAGTGCCCAGGAACTTACATACCAAACTACATTAAGTTACCTCAAAATGTACTCAAGTCATCGTGTTTACGGACGGATGGACGGACATGGCTAAATGAATTTCTTTTTCCGCCCAGATCATTTTGATATATAGAAGTCTATATGATATATAGAAGTCTATCTCAATTTGTTTATGCCGTTACGGGGTACCGTTATGCGAAAAAAATTAATATACTCTGTGACCTCCGCTCAGCTAAGTATAAAAGACTTTCCCCGGTGTAAACCATATCAACATCGCAATAAGTTTCTACTTATATCTAGGCAATTTACAAGGTTTTCTATTCAACTCATCGTGTTTACGGACGGATGGACGGACATGGCTAATGAATTTCTTTTCCGCCCAGATCATTTTGATATATAGAAGTCTATATGATATATAGAAGTCTCTCTCAATTTGTTTATGCCGTTACGGGGTACCGTTATGCGAAAAAAATTAATATACTTTGTGACCTCCGCTCAGCTAAGTATAAAAAGACTTTCCCCGGTGTAAACCATATCAACATCGCATTAAGTTTCTACTTATATCTAGGCAATTCACAAGGTTTTCTATTCAACGTATGTTATGATTTAATAAAAATTTATATTGGAAACCATGGAAACAACTCAAATCTTAAAATTTTACATCAATGCAACACTCCCGTGAATTGTCCAATATTTTAAAAGTTTTAGTTTGACGGCAGAGTAGAAGCGAGGAGGGTGCTCTAATACGAAGATAGAAAACTATGAAAATTGTAAAGGTGGTCAGAGTGCCAGTAACGTTTCAAGCTTATAAAATGTATGAAAATAAAAATTGCTTCTCGCCTAGCTTAGCTTATTGCGAGCACTCTGCAGTCAGCCTTATGAAAATATTTGAATTCAAAAAGATAGTCCAGAAATAGTTTGTAAATTCCTAATATTCTCTTCATTAGCATTTATTTACGTTATCATTCCTATTAATGCTATGCCGTTCCAGTATAAGCATTTTATAACAAATCATCAATATAATCTTATGCATTTAAGTTACATCCTACATAGTATATTGGTATAGTAAATTGGATTGGGAAACGCTATGCTAAATGTAGACATCAAGTGAAACTCCAATAATAGAATTATTTTTAAATATTTATATTATCTGAGAAATAAAAATTCTTAGTTAATCTTTAGCGCATGTTATAAATGTAAGGCGCGATAACCTCCGAAGAGATCTAAGGCCGAGCTTCTCTTCCAATTTGCGTCGTGCTCCTCTTGATTTTTCCCTACAAATTGGCCGGACGGGACCTATATGTTTTATGCCGACTCCGAACGGCATCTGCAAGGCAGATGAGTTTTCACTGAGAGCTTTTCATGGCAGAAATACAATCGGAGCGCTTGCCAGACACTGCCGAGGGGCGACCCCGCTTAGAAAAATTTTCTTCTAATTGAAAAATCTTATTTCTAAAATTTTGATGTTGCTTTGCCCGGGAGTTGAATCCAGGGCATACGGTGTGATAGGCGGAGCACGCTACCATCACACCACGGTGGCCGCCATTAGCGCATGTTACATTACGTCTTTATGATGCCTTTGGGAAATCATCAACAAGTGGCTTATGGAGCATGAAATGTTGCTTATTGTAAAACAATCCATATCTTCTTCAGCGCTAAAGCTAAAACTAGAGGTCCAGGCACACATGATCCAAAAACACCCGGCGACCTGCTTTATATTTAAATGATAAATTAGATGTTAAAAATAAATAGGACGTGGTGGACTATAAGCTTGTTCAGAAAAAATTATTGGTTTGGGTGCCGTTCTTTATAAATATACATTGGTTACTCTGAAATTACAATCTAATACGAAAGGACGGATTTACAAGTGGATTAATTTAAGAGTAAATAAAAGAAAAACTTATAAACTTGTTTGCAATAGGTTTCAATGAGCTGTCTTATTTTTACTGACCTTTTTATTTACTTCGTTTCACAGATATGATTAGAAGTTATTCCTTTGTTGATTCTTAAAATAAATCCAGTTTTTATTTCCTATCATTTCATATATGAATTTATAAGAAATGTTTCACTTTAATCTACATTTCCTGTTGTTCTAGCAGTGACAAGATACCCAATTGGACAAGCACTTTCTCGTTGCCCTATTATCCGAGCACATTATCAAGCCTCCTCGATTGATATTTCTCAACGCATTTCGTTTACAATGTGGGCTATGTGGAGAAAAGGTATGGGGCAAAGTCTGCAAGGTTTCATGTGATTAGTCACATGTTTTTGGTTGGTTAGTGTATTGTTAAAATATTTATTTACACTAGCAGGGCTGTGCAAATACCCATCAAAATCGCAGTTTTTATTGTATTAAACTTGATTATTGCCGAAGTTCACGGGGTTTGTGTATGGCGTGCAAAGGTTTTATTGTTGCAAAAATAATTTGAATTTCGCACGCTATTGAAATTTTAGCTAAATTATGTTTATGTGGTGACCACACTAATTTTTTTTTGAACGAAAATTCATTTGTCAGTGGAACAAAATTGCATACATAAATATACAAATGATCAAAAGGCTGCAAAAATATTCTAATGTGAAGTTCTTAATTTTGCTTGGGTCGAGTTTTAACGTAAAGCTCCATTATAATTATCGTTATTAGCTGATATTTTAAGTCAATGTTCCAATTTCAATTTAATCTGTTGGAATGATAATATGTTCTTATTATCATTCCTTTGCATTTCTGGATGGATCCAGTTTCAATAATAATTTGTCTAGCTCCTTAATAAGTTATTTGCGTTCCACAGTTGGTACGGGACAAATCCGACGCCTTTTTTCAGTTTTTCATTTTAACCAAAAACAAACTATTTAGTGCCTTAATCTTGTGTGGTACATGTTTAGTTTAATTATAATAAATTTGAACAAGTGAGACTATTTTCTTTAACGTACGTCAACATTCGAATCTTATACAATATTTCAAATTTCTAAATTTATTTTTAATATATATTATGTTAAATAAGTAGTTTATTAAAACTAATGGCAGAGTTAAATCTTGACACTATCAACTATTCTATGATATGAATGCACAAGAATAAAACAAAATAAAAGAATGAATCTGATTCAGAAAAATTAAAAAAGATATTATGCATGTATATTTTGCAGAAATTCTGATAAAGCCAATTTAAAGCGCCTGTTATTGCGTTCATTTTTAATGTTATTTGGTTGTGAGTTCCATAATTTGATAGCACTGACAAAGAATGTTCTGGAAGATGTAAGATACTTATAGCGTGGAACAATAAGGTTGCCTGTTCTGTCGGATTTTGAAAAACGTAAATTTCTAAAGAGGTATTCCGGTTGCCTTTTATGGATTAAATCGTGCGGGACCCGAAATTGCGATAATTCAGAAAGCTAACGAGAAGCTCTGATATATGATCAAATTTCCACCTAGAAAATATATATCGAGCGCAGCTGTTTAAAGCTAGCTGCATCTTTTTGAAGGACTCACTGTCAATATTGCCGAAAACGATTCCCCCAAAGGATATCAGTGTAACTATAAGAGTTCTCACCAATTTCAATTTACACATTAATTGGAATTAGATCTGCTGATTGCCACAACTTTCTTAGGACGTAGTATATTTATTTAAAGTATATTTTATATGGTCCTTGCATCCAAGGTATGAGTTCAACTTAAATCCAAGGCTCGCAACCACAGACCCATAATTAATATCAAGGACTTGCAAGGATAAAGTAGGCAATGTCGTAACCAGCTGCGGGGAATACGCCAAACAAATAGCCTTGGCCTTTGAAGCATTTATATTTAATTTATTGTCATTTGCCCATGAAGATATGTGCTGAAGGTCTTCATTCATTCTGCACACCAGATCATCTGATAGGCCAATCGGACGAGAAAGATATACTTGAGCGTCACCAGCATGCAGATGTATCGATACGCTCTGGAAATATATGTTTGTCATATCATTAATAAAAATATAAAATAATATTGGACGAGAATGGGTCCCTGTGGCACCCCGAATCAAGGCGTTTCATCTCCGAGCAGCTAGTTCCAACCACTACTTTCTGTAAGCGACCTCTAAGATAACTTTCAAGCAATCTTACGGAGCTATCAGAGAATCCGTAGTATATACTTAATTTTATAACATGCCGTTTTGCAAGTGGGCATTAGTCGATAGAGCTTGAAGAAAAGTGAATAGTTACCTTAGTAAAAATAAGTAATTTTATATTATATTAAAAATTTGGGAAAATTCGGAATAACGTCACATCAGGACGAACAAGGCGACAACTGTTTCGATTATACCTTTAAAAGTGGGGAAGAGGAATTATCTGGGATATGGGACCGGTTAACTTGTTCACGGATGGGTCGAAGCTGGCTGGAAAGGTGGTGGGGGAGTCTTTTGTCAAGTGCTAAATTTAAGCCGCAAGTTTAAGTTGGCTGATCACTGCAGTGTATTCCAAGCGGAAGTTGCTGCGATTAAGGATGCGGTGGATGGCTATCCAGTGCTACTACGGTTAGGGAATTTAACATCTACTCTGATAGCCAAGCGGCTATCAAGGCCTTGAGCTCAACTACAGTGCGATCAGGGTGGTCTGGGAGTGCCTGACCTCGCTTGCGATTGCATCGAATTATTTTACAATTAAGATTATCTGGGTCCCGGGCCATAGTGATATCCCGGGTAACTGTCAAGCGGATCTCTTAGCCCGCATCGGTACAACTGAACCGGATGAAGATGGCTGTAGGGATTTCGGGATCCCGCTGGCCACCTGTGGATTGCTCCTCCATAGCTGGGCCTCGAATCAGCTCAGCAAACGTTGGGCGGACACCACGTCCTGCAGGGTAGCAAGATCTTTCTGGCCGAAAGTGGATGGCAAGAGGTCTGCTGAAATAATTGGGTTCACTAAGGCTCACATAGAAATGGTCATTGGGGTTTTGACAGGGCACTGTCCCATGGGTATCTATGCGGTACGTCAATATACTGGAAACTCCATCCTGCTGCAGCTGTATGGATGATGATGAGGTGGAATCACCAAATCACTTTATGCTTGATTGCCCAGCTTTTGCCAGAACTAGGCGATAGTACTTCGGTCGCGACTGACTTGGATCTCCCGAGGATTTATCCAAAGTTGAGATCGGTATCATTCGGAGCTTTATCCAACGATTCTCTAAGTAGCTAGATCTAAGTCACCGTTATTTTTTGTGTATGTGGTATCACAACGGACATTCGTGTTGTCCAAGTGCGCTATCCTGATCAGAGCAGCTACCAACCAAACCTATCCTATACCTTTAAATCTCTTCAAAACCTTTTCTCCCGGAAGAAATATCACGTTGTTTCAATTTCTACCAAGTTATTAAATAAATTAAAAGATTGCTTCAAATTAATGTTTTCATACATTCAAGAGTATAAATAACTCTGTTTAAAAGCCGTTTAAATTGTAGAAGATCAAGTGGTAAATCGTGAATTTTTAACATATTTTGAAAGGCTTGTAAGCGTAAGATTTATTTAACGGAAAAAACGTGTTTCGAGAATAAAAACGCCAAGGAAGATAGGGACCTTAATGTTAATAAATGAACCAATATCAGTGCAAAATTTAGCAAATATCTGGAATCACTGGCACAATGATAAAATTAGCTAATAAATAACATCATTTGAAATCCTTTAGAAAGCAGTAAGGAAAAGCGGGTGCTATTAGGAATACAAGGGGCGCCAAAGCTATGTATGAACGTTCGATGGGAGAAAAAGTTTAGTGAATTGGACGCTACATAACAATAAATGAGGAAATGTTTTCTAGTTCCAATTTTGCATTAAACGAACATAACTGTACATTGTACACCTTCCAGTGTTACCAAATTCAATAACTAAGTTTGGTAAAAAATTACTTTTGTGGTAAGCTATTTATAATAGAAGCTTAAGGACCAACTTTAATTGTCACATAAGGGCACTATCGGCAGTAAATTTAGAGAAAATTTTAAGGAAATAGAGTGCAAACTTGTCATAGGTATTACACGCAAAATAAAATGTGCACTTTCTTTTCGAAACATTCCTTACCAATATTAAAAAAAACAAGTAAGGAAGGTTAAGTTCGGGTGTAACCGAACATTACATTCTCAGTTGAGAGCTATGGTGACAACATAAGGGAAAATAACCATGTAGGAAAATGAACCGAGGGAAACCCTGGACTGTGTATCAAATGAAAGGCGTTAAAGAGTATTTTATGAGGGAGTGGGCCATAGTTCTATAGGTGGATGCCATTTAGGGATATAGCCATAAAGGTGGATCAGGGTTGACTCTAGAATGCGTTTGTACGATATGGGTATCAAAAGGAAGGTGTTTATGAGTATTTTAAAAGGGAGTAATCCTTAGTTCCATATGTGGACGCGGTTTCGATATATCGCCATAAAGGTGGACCAGTGGTAACCCTAGAATTTGTTTGTACAATATGGGTATCAAAAGAAGGGTGTTTATGAGTATTTTAAAAGGGAGTAATCCTTAGTTCCATATGTGGACGCCGTTTCGAGATATCGCCATAAAGGTGGAGCAGGGGTGACCCTAGAATTTGTTTGTGCAATATGGGTATCAAAAGAAAGGTGTTAATGAGTATTTTAAAAGGGAGTGGGCCTTTGTTCTATAGGTGTTCGCCTTTTCGAGATATCGCCATAAAGGTGGACCAGGGGTGACTTTAGAATATGTTTTTACGATATGGGTATCAAATGAAAGGTGTTAATAAGTATTTTAAAAGGGCGTGGGGCTTAGTTCTATAGGTGGACGCCTTTTCGAGATATCGCCATAAAGGTGGACCAGGGGTGACTCTAGAATGAGTTTGTACGATATGGGTATCAAATTAAAGGTATTAATGAGAGTTTTAAAAGGGAGTGGTGTGAAGGCGTTTTCCAGATATAGACCAAAATGTGGACCAGGGTGACCCAGAACATCATCTGTTGGATACAGCTAATTTATTTATATATGTAATACCTGCCAAGATTTTAAGGGTTTTTTATTTCGCCCTGTAGAACTTTTCATTTTCTTCTACTTAATATGGTAGGTGTCACAACCATTTTATAAAGTTTTTTCTAAAGTTATATTTCGCGTCAATAAAACAATCCAATTACCTTACCATGTTTCATGCTTTTTTTCGTATTTGGTATAGAATTATGGATTTTTTCATTTTTCGTAATTTTCGATATCGAAAAAGTGGGCGTGGTCATAGTCGGATTTCGTTCATTTTTCATACCAAGATAAAGTGAGTTCAAGTAAGCACGTGAACTAAGTTCATTAAAGATATGTCGATTTTTGCCCAAGTTATCGTGTTAACGGCCATGCGGAAGGACAGACGGACGCCTGTGTATAAAAACTGGGCGTGGCATCAACCGATTTCGCCCATTTTCACAGAAAACAGTTAATGTCATAAAATCTATGCCCCTACCAAATTTCAAAAGGATTGGTTAATTTTTGTTCGACTCATGGCGTTAAAAGTATCCTAGACAAATTAAATGAAAAAGGGCGGAGCCACGCCCATTTTGAAATTTCTTTTATTTTTGTATTTTGTTGCACCATATCATTACTAGAGTTGAATGTTGACATAATTTACTTATATACTGTAAAGATATTAAATTTTTTGTTAAAATTTTACTTTAAAAAAATTTTTTTTTAAAAGTGGGCGTGGTCCTTCTCCGATTTTGCTAATTTTTATTAGGCGTATATATAGTAATAGAAGTAACGTTCCTGCCAAATTTCATCAAGATATCTTCAACGACTGCCAAATTACAGCTTGCAAAACTTTTAAATTACCTTCTTTTAAAAGTGGGCGGTGCCACGCCCATTGTCCAAAATTTTACTAATTTTCTATTCTGCGTCATAAATTCAACTCATCTACCAAGTTTCGTCGCTTTAGCTGTCTTTTGTAATGAATTATCGCACTTTTTCGGTTTTTCGAAATTTTCGATATCGAAAAAGTGGGCGTGGTTATAGTCCGATATCGTTCATTTTAAATAGCGATCTGAGATGTGTACTCAGGAACCTGCATACCAAATTTCATCAAGATACCTCAAAATTTACTCAAGTTATCGTGTTAACGGACGGACGGACGGACGGACGGACATGGCTCAATCAAATTTTTTTTCGATCCTGATTATTTTGATATATGGAAGTCTATATCTATCTCGATTCCTTTATATATGTACAACCAACCGGTTTCCAATCAAACTTAATATACTCTGTGAGCTCTGCTCAACTGAGTATAAAAATTAATTTGTTAAAATATCGAAAAGATTCAATTAATTTATTCGCAAAAAATTATGGTGTAGAAATTAAATAGATTTTATGGGACATTCGTATTTGTACGGGACACGTACGAAATTCAGATTTCAAATTTAGATTTTCCCATATCCTATATAGAAAATTCGAAAACCGGCGGAAATTTTCGATTTTCGATAAACACTTTAGCTCGCTCCAAATAAGAATATAACCGGCCGAGAAGATGTTCGAATTGTTTACATGTAAGGGCCATGTATTCACTTACAAAAGTACTATAAAAAATTTGATGAACGAGAGATGAGAGAGATATCTTAACAAAAACATTTTATATCGGAAAACATTGTCTAGATCTTGTTCTTCAAGAGTGTTGGAAACGAAGTTATGGGGGGTGCACCCTAAGTTCAAAGGGTATGGTGAAATTATACCAATTTTGGGTTTCGACCCTGTTTTATAGAAAAGGGGATGTCATGGAAAATGTTTGATCAGATATTCGTGCTCAGCGTAACAAATCCCTAAGAAAACACTACATCGGTCTCTCATTATTTGAATAAAGTTTACAGGGCAGGCTTATTAGTGCCTAAAATGTCATTAAATAGTGCAATTTAGTTATACATTAGAAAAAAAATCTATTTTTGGATATATCGAGCGACATTAAGATGCACTTGGGGGAAAATGCATTTGAAAAAAAGTTTCCACTGTTTTATGAATTAAAGAAATAGTTTTTGGGAATCATTCCCCAATCATGTGCCAAAAAGAAAATCAGAGGAGCAAGCTCGCCACGTTAAAGTTGATTCAGGACCATATATATAAATATATACTTATTTTCAAAAAATATTTTTATACCCAGCTGTACTTGTACACAGGGTATTATAACTTTGATTGGATAACGGTTGGTTGTACAGGTATAAAGGAATCGAGATAGGTAGATATAGACTTCCATATATCAAAATCATCAGTAATCGAAACAAAATTTTGTTGAGCCATGTCCGTCCGTCCCTCCGTCTGTCCGTTAACACGATAACTTGAGTAAATATTGAGATATCTTCACCAAATTTGGTACACGAGCTTATCTGGACCCAAAATAGATTGAAAATGAGAGAAATCGGATGATAACCACGCCCGCTTTTTATATATATAACATTTTCGAAAACACAAAAACCTGATTATTTAGTAAATAATACATCTAGAGTGTTGAAATTTGACTTGTTGACTGATAATGAGACTCTTGATAAAAATTTGAAAAACAATTTTAAAATGGGCGTGGCACCGCCTACTTGTCATAAAATCAATTGTACAAATATTATTAATCATAAACCAAAAATCGTTAAACCTATTGTAACAAAATTCGGCAGAGAGGTTGCCTTTACTATAAGGAATGCCTTGAAGATAAATTAACGAAATCGGTTAAGGACCACGCCCACTTTTATATAAAAGATGTATAAAAGGGTCGTGGACGAATAAAATAAGCTATATCTTTGCAAAAAAGAGCTTTAAATCAATGGTATTTCATTTCCCAAGTGGATTTATAGCAACAAATAGGAAAAACTTCAAATTTAAAAAGAAGTAAGGACGGGTCTGTCTTCGGCTATGCGAAGACTTCATACCTTTCATGAATGGGGCTAAACAATAATCTTATCCCGTTCGTAATCTCCAAATAATCGGATGTATAAGATAAGAAATATATAGTGAACAGATGTACATACCTAAACGATTTTTAAAATAAATATAAAATAAAAATAGGTAGGTACTTTGTGTGAGGATGCAAAGTTTCACGTTTTTTGTGGTCCGCATGTAAAAACTATGACTAAGAATCACGTATTTCAACAATATATGACGTAAACGTAACTATTTGATGAAATTTGATGACTTTTGAAGCTTCTAGCCGTAAAAGAGGGGCAAAAATGACAGTTTATATGGGGTATATAATATATATACCACCGATCTCTATGATTTTTTCAGACAACAATATATACTATATACGTAAGCAATCGGTGAAATTTAAAGCTTATAGCTGTAAAAATGGGGTAGAAATTGCGAAAAGTTTCTTATCTGAACAATCGATTGTATGAGATATATACTATATATACCACCGATCTTTATAATTTTCTCAGACAACAATATATGTTATATACGTAAGCATTCGTTGAAATTTGAAGCCTCTAGCTGTTAAAATAGGGCAGTAATTACGAAAAGTTCTTATCTGAACAATCGGTTGTGGGGATATATACTATATATACGACCCATCTCATCAATTTTTTAGACAACAATATGTGCAATATACGAAAGTATATGGTGAAGTTTGAAGCATCAATCTGATAAATTGAGGAAGATATGACAAAAATCCTCTTTTCTGAAAAATCGGTTGTATGGAGGATATATGCTATAGTGTTCCGATCCGACCGGTTCCGACAAATGTCTAATCGGACACCCAAATACACCCGCTCACCAAATTTTATCAAGATATCTCAAAAATTGAGGGACAAGTTTGCATACAAACAGACAGACGGACAGACGGACATGGCTAAATCAACTCAGCTCTTCATCCTGATTATTTCGGTATACTTAATGGTGGGCTATCTATTTTCCTTTAGGGACTTACACTTTTGGGATTCGTGACGAAATTAATATACCATTTCATTTTCATGAAAGGTATAAAAAGGGCGTGGCAACCGCCCCTTTTATGACTAAGCAATTGGCTATGTATCGTGAAACATATCTCGAAGATAAATAATTTAATTAAAAAAAATTAATAAATGTATTATATATTGGGTCCTTAGAATTGGCTGAAAGTTTTTCTTCTTTTTCTAGCGTACGAAAGACGTTTTTCAGAATTTTTTCATCCAACTCAAAAAAGTTATGAATTTTTTAAAAAACACCGTTTGTTTTTCAAAATGCTATAACTTTTGGCAAAAATTGACCGTTTGGATCTTTTTTTTAAATTTGTTTTTAAATGTACTTTTCGGAAAAAAAAACAAAAAAAAATGTTTAAAGTTTTTTTTGTAATTTTTCAGTTTTTCGAGATTTTTCGAATTTCGCCATTTTTATTTTTTTCCCCATAAAAAACTTCAATCAATCTGCAATCATCCCCACTAATCCCGGAGTGGGCCGATATTATTTATTGAAAAAAAACTTTAAAAATCTGTTTGTATTATTCCGAAAAGTACATTTAAAAACAAATTTAAACAAGTAAGGAAGGTTAAGTTCGGGTGTAACCGAACATTACATACTCAGTTGAGAGCTATGGTGACAACATAAGGGAAAATGACCATGTAGGAAAATGAACCGAGGGAAACCCTGGAATGTGTTTTGTATGACATGTGTATCAATGAATTTAAAGAGTATTTTATGAGGGAGTGGGCCATAGTTCTATAGGTGGACGCCATTTAGGGATATCGCCATAAAGGTGGATCAGGGTCGACTCTAGAATTTGTTTGTACGATATGGGTATCAAATGAAAGGAGTTATGAGTATTTAAAAAAGAGTAATCCTTTGTTCCATAGGTGGACGCGTTTCGAGATATCGCCATAAAGGTGGACCAGGGGTGACTCTAGAATTTGTTTGTACGATATGGGTATCAAATAAAGGTATTAATGATAGTTTTAAAAGGGAGTGGTGGTAGTTGTATATGTGAAGGCGGTTTCCAGATATCGACCAAATGTGAACCAGGGTGACCCCAGAACATCATCTGTTGGATACCGCTAATTATTTGTATATGTAATACTGCCAAGATTTCAAGGGTTTTGTTATTTCGCCCTGCAGAACTTTTATCTTCTACTTAATAGGTAGGTGTCACAACCAATTTAGAAAGTTTTTTCTAAAGTTATATTTCGCGTCAATAAACCAATCCAATTACCATGTTTCATCCCTTTTTTCCTATTTGGTAAAGAATTATGGCATTTTTATCATTTTTCGTAATTTTCGATATCGAAATTGGACGTGGTCATAGTCGGATTTCGTTCATTTTTTACACCAAGATAAAGGGAGTTCAGGTAAGTACGTGAACTAAGTTCAGTAAAGATATGTCGATTTTTGCTCAAGTTATCGTGTTAACGGCCATGCGGAAGGACAGACGGAAGTCTGTGTATAAAAACTGGGCGTGGCTTCAACCGATTTCGCCATTTTCTCAGAAAACAGTTAACGTCATAAAATCTATGCCTCTATCAAATTTCAAAAGGATTGGTAAATTTTTGTTCGACTTATGGCATTAAAAGTATCCTGAAAAATTTAATGAAAATGGGCGGAACCACGCCCATTTTTAAATTTTCTTTTATTTTTGTATTTTGTTGCACCATATCATTACTGAGTTGAATGTTGACATAATTTACTTATATACTGTAAAGATATTAAATTTTTTGTTAAAATTTTACTTTAAAAAAATTTTTTTTTAAAAGTGGGCGTGGTCCTTCTCCGATTTTGCTAATTTTTATTAAGCGTACATATAGTGACAGGAGTAACCTTCCTGCCAATTTCATCACGATATGTTCAACGACTGCCAAATTACAGCTTGCAAAACTTTAAATTACCTTCTTTCAAAAATTTTGTCCAAATTTTACTAATTTTCTATTCTGCGTCATAAGTTCAACCCACCTACCAAGTTTCATCGCTTATCTGTCTTTGGTATGAATATCGCAGTTTTTCGGTTTTTCGAAATTTTCGATATCGAAAAAGTGGGCGTGGTTATAGTCCGATATCGTTCATTTTAAATAGCGATCTGAGATGAGTGCTCAGGAACCTACATACCAAATTTCATCAAGATACGTCAAAATTTACTCAAGTTATCGTGTTAACGGACGGACGGACGGGCGGACATGGCTCAATCAAATTTTTTTTGATCCTGATGATTTTGATATATGGAAGTCTATATCTATCTCGATTCCTTTATACCTGTACAACCAACCGTTATCCAATCAAACATAATATACTTTGTGATCTCTGCTCAACTGAGTATAAAAAAAGATCCCAAACGGTCAATTTTTGAAAAAGTTATAGCATTTTGAAAAAAACACCGTAATTCATAACTTATTTTGAGTTGAACACCGTTTTTGTTTTCAAAATGCTTTTTCAAAAAGTGGGGATGATTGCACAATTGATTGAAGTTTTTTATGAGATTGCCAAATTCGAAAATCTCGAAAAACGGAAAAATTACAACAAAAAAACTTTAAAAATTTTTTTGTATTTTTTCCAAAAGTACATTTAAAAACAAATTTATATATAGATCCCAAACGGTCAATTTTTGAAAAAGTTATAGCATTTTGAAAACAAAAAACGTGTTTTTTTAAAATTCATAACTTTTTTTGAGTTGGATGAAAAAATCTGGAAAAATTCTGAAAAACGTCTTTCGTAAGCTAGAAAAAGAAAGAAAACTTTCAGCCAATTCTAAAGGGGTCGGGTTCAAATTGGTCGAAATGAGATGGAATACCGCATATATAAATGCATTTTATTAATTTTTCTTTTTATTAAATTTATTTTTCTTCGAGTTATGTCCTCCGAAATATAGACAATTGCTTAGTCATAAAAGGGGCCCTTTTTATACCTTTCATGAAAATGAAATGGTATATTAATTTCGTCACGAATCCCAAAATGTAAGTCCTTAAAGGAAAATAGATAGACCCACCATTAGTATACCGAAATAATCAGGATGAAGAGCTGAGTTGATTTAGCCATGTCCGTCTGTCCGTCTGTCTGTTTGTATGCAAACTAGTCCCTCAATTTTTGATATATCTTGATAAAATTTGGTGAGCGGATGTATTTGGGTGTCCGATTAGACATTTGTCGGAACCGGTCGGATCGGACCACTATAGCATATATCCTCCATACAACCGATTTTTCAGAAAAATAGGATTTTTGTCATATCTTCCTCAATTTATCAGATTGAAGCTTCAAACTTCACCATATACTTTCGTATATTGCACATATTGTTGTCTAAAAAATTGATGAGATCGGTCGTCTATATAGTATATATCCCCACAACCGATTGTTCAGATAAGAAAATTTTCGTAATTACTGCCCTATTTTAACAGCTAGAGGCTTCAAATTTCACCAAATGCTTACGTATATAGCATTATATTGTTGTCTGAAAACATCATAGAGATCGTGGTATATTATATTATATATATTATATTATATTAAGGTAGTAAGCAGGGCGTACCAGTCCCAGCTTTAACTATACCGCGGGACTGTCAAAACACAGCAACGTGACTCCGACAGACTTAGAGCTTAGTGCTCAACCTACCTAACCGACGGAATACTTGAGGGTAGTACCGGGGGGTAAATGTACTCAGACGGTAGGAGGTTTAGTGCGGTTAAAGTCCCACACTGACTATGAGCCTTTCGATGCTTCCTCTCGCCTGCAACCGTATGTATTCTGCTGTGCCCATTAGGAACTTAACTGCTATAAGTTTTCGTGTAAATTACTTTGAAGTAATATTTTTGGGTATATTTTTGTTTCACCTGTACAAAACAACGAATCTTTGTTTGATTTATTTAATAATTAAATTTTAAATTAAATTTAATTTTAATTGAACGCATGTAGAAGTATTTTCAATGCATTCAAGAAAACAATGCGATATGTGAATTTGGAAAGCTACCAAGTCCGACTGGATTTGTGTACGTGCCCAGCGCCATTTCTGCTCGCTGATTGGTTTTCGCTTTTTTTTTAAAAAACAAAATGAAGAATAGACATGCACTGACAAAATTTATTTCATCTCATTGAACTTAATAACTAAATATGGAACATACGTATTAGTGAAAAGTTTGAAGTAAGAAGATAATTGAAGATTATCACTCATTTAACTAATAGAATATATAATAATACTTAGCCGTGTTTTTTTAAACGGTTTTATTTAGCTTGAATCAGTGTAGCGAACATATATTTTGTAATTGAAATTTAGTAACTTCCTGATAATCTACAAGCCCCGATAGGTGCCGCATATATCCAAATATTAAAAAAAATGTGTTTGTGGTCCGATTTGGTTCATATTGGGACATATAATACATAATAAATAGAAGCGCCTATGAAAAAAATCGCCGCTAGGTGGCGCAAGGATCGAGATATTCAAAAGATCGTATTTGTAGTCCGAGTTGCTCATATTTGGAACACGTATACATACATGAATAGAAAGCGACCTATGAAAAAATCGCCGCTAGGTGGCGCAAGAATCAAGATATTTAAAAAAATCTATTTATGAATTTTCTAAGTTATTACAGTGTACTTTTTAGTAGCACCTCGCCATTTTTTATTTTGTGGATTTCAAAGTAGGTGTGGTCACACTTCCATAAGAAGCTTTTGGCGATCCCTGGTTTTCTGTTTCCCACTATTCGTTCTGTTGGCGGTTCTCTATTTTTATACGTTCTCTTATAGTGCATGCGTTTTTACTGTCGACCATAGTGTACAAGTACAGTGTGTTGACTTCTTTCTGACAGGCACTCGCTTACAGTTGGCATAACGGGAAAATCTGGGTTGCCATTGTTGTTTCGGTTGAAAAGGTCAATAGGGTTCTGTGCAGAGACGTAAAAGATTGAAACAGGGTTTATGTAGTCACAAAAGTGTTGCTCCTGTTCCACAGCATTTTAATTTATATCATGGCGAAAAGTGTTCAGTCAGAGTTATTGATTTTCATTAAAAGTTTAATTTATTACGGAGGGTTGCTCCTTTAATTGTAAAAAGCAGAGAAAACGTAGAGTTTTTCAATTACTGTGGAAAAACTTTTTAATTTGAATTTCTGTACCCAAGTTCACTATGAAAAACTGAAAAATGTACACTTATTGAAAACTCATTGCACACACAATTACACTTTGAATGTAATTGTGTTTTTATGCACAAAATTTTGAAACTAAAAACAAAATTTTCATTTGTCAGAAAAAATAAAGAAAAACTGCCTAATGTCAAAAAACCTATCGAAATACAAACTGGCTTGTTTGTTTTTAATGAACTACGTTGAATTTTTCTTGTATTTCGTTAGTTTTTTCAAATATAGTTCACATACTTTCACCAGTATTGAAACCTTATTGGCTCCCTCGACAAAAATATAAGAGAAAATACAGGAAAAATACATAGAAAATAAAGTAGCGTCATATAGGAGTTTGATTTGTTTGCAATTACAGCACCATTATATTTGCAGGAGGCTTTAACAGCTACAAAAATTAAGGCGGATTTAAACAGGACGCTTTGGTTGTGTTGCATTCATTAATTCATCTGTCGGGCGAAGTATCGAAAAATTTACATAAATGCTTTGGTTGCGTGCCTACGCTAAACTATATTTCAAAAAACTAACGAAATACAAGAAAAATACAACCTTTCATTAAAAACAAACGAGCCAGTTTGTTTTTCGATAGGTTTTTTGATATTCGACCGTTTTTTCTTTATTTTTTTCAGACAAATGAAAGTTTTTTTTTAGTTTGAAAATTTGGTGCATAAAAACACAATTAGAATCAAGTTTCTTGTGAAAAAAGTTAACCATTAGAGAAAGAAATAATTTGCATTGTTTTATTGTTAAAAATGTTAATGTAAAAATAAAATGTAAAACATAAAAAAAACATGACAAACTCGCTAATTATGGGGAATAGTGGCCTCGCTTTTCATGATAGAAAATTTTTTTGTGTTTTGAAGTTCCGATAAAGTTTCGTTAGTTTTTTTAGCTTGAAATCCAGCAAAAATAAAGTAGTGTCATATATGCTTTGAAGTGACCAAAGCGTTTTATATAATTTTGCCCTTATGCATTTGTGTAAACAGCCTTAGAAGTGAAATTTTTCCATGTTACACGTGTGGCGCTTTATATTTTGACTCTAATTTAAATAAATTTTGCTTTCCGTATGTTTCGGCATTGTTGCAGGCTACAAATCTAGTATTCTTATTTCCGCGGAAATATATGCAACTATTACATCTGTAAATAGTACAAAGTTTTATTTAACTATTAAATGCAACTCAGCTTGAAGTACTCTTACGTACCAAAAATGCAACTCTAGACCTGAGATTTGCATCAGGTGAGCGAGGCTGTTTGTAGTTTTGACGTTTATCGCTTAGTTGACACACTTGGTATAGATACACTATGCTGTCGACCTTCCATATACTGCAGTCAAATTCGTCCAAAGAATTGAAAGGTAGGTATGAAAATTGGACACAACGCTGAGCATTAGTCCAATAATAATATGAATATATGTAGTTAAAAACTAAAAAACACGCAAATATGATGCCGTTTTAGTATCTACAATCCACTGAGATATTTGGTGTTGATAGCACCGTGTCTCCGTTATTAAGCACAACTCGTTTGTAGTGAATATTTTACCACTTCAATTTTTGCCGCTAGATGGGTCTTACTAGAGCTGGATTTCAATTCGATTCTTAATCGAATTAATCGATCTTTTTTTAGAAATGTAGAATCGAGTTAAAAAAAAATCACTCTATTCTTTAGGCATCGAAGTTTTCATCACTATCTGCTTTACGGACGCTTGGGAAAATACAATCATATTCTGTAATTTTTGCTTTTATAAATTTAGTGGTTTGGTGGCTTCGAGAGAAAGATGTCGCTAACACGCCTCATGGCCCTCATACAACATGCCAGCACAGAAGCTATAGGACTGCGACTTTGAAGTCATACCGTGAACGTCACTAGAAGCTCTATGTATAGCTCCGAAGACTTTCTAACGAATTTTTTTTGTCGCGATATACTGCCGACCACTACCAGAGAAACACCTTGAAACGTTATGGAGTAACTATTCGGCCAAGGATGCCGCCCTCGAAATCATAAGCAGTCCAAGGGGATATTATTGCGTAACTCATGGAGAGAAAATAGTATAATCCTACATAATTTAAATTTTACAAGGACCCTGGTTCCTTTTTTTTTACATGTAGACCAAAATTTGCAGACTTTTGTGTTAGAAACATTGATTTCAATAGTCTTCGCTAAACCAAAACGATATTTTCTTGCGAAGGACAAAGCCTCACCTGGTAAATATATGTGCCAACGTATTCACATATGTAACAGGAGCGCGAAACGTGTAGGTGATATTTAAACTTGGTTGATAGGCTAGTTCACTGTGATTCACTCCAAGGGACTAGTTGGGATAGGGCCGCAAACTTTAGGAAATGTCAGCCTACTAAAGGATTTTGCATAACTGACTTCGCTTATTATTTACGCCAATACGAATATACAATTTTTGAAAAAATCAGCATTTTTTCGGGTAACTTGCTTGTTTAACAACTTAAGGACAATTTGAAAACAAGTTCGACTTGGGTCATTTTATTTGAATTCATTGTTCCTTCTTAATTTTTTTTAAAAATTATGCAAAGTGAGCATTTAAATTTTTTATATAATTTTTCTTTTAGTGTTTTGAATTCTTATAAAACTGGCAGTGATTCGCATCCGTTGATACCCCATTCGACCATATCCGTCCAATTTTGGACATGAACAATAAATGGCCTAGACAGACTTAAATGAGTAGCAAATTTAGTACCGCACCGGACGCCGCGCGCGCCGATATTTTTGACATTCGGGGTGCGGCGTGCAAAAAACGACGAAAATCGGCGGCGCCGGCGGCGTATATCTCTAGTTCAGATCATTCATACGATGTTTGGATCCTCGGTACGTTTGGCTTCACGAGTAACATTAAGTCACACACTTTTAACAAATATGTACCCAAGTATGAGAATAAAACTACAAAGCATACTTAATAGCATCAAATACTGTGCAGTAACGACGGACGGTTGGACGTCACGCTAAACATATGTCGTTTCTAATGCCATAAACGAAGCGAGAACATTATATTGTAGTAGTAAGTATTAAGGAAGAAAATGTATTGGCTAATGTTCCCAAGGTTGGTTTCCCTACATTTGGAAATAAAAGATTCAAAAAAGCGCAAAAAGTATGACATTTCGGTATATACTATACTAATTATCTCACTCCCATGAAAGGATCAAGTGAAAACCCATGAGGCATTCGGGAAAAATCGAGTAAATGGTTAAGTACGTAAGCCAGTATATTGTTACAAAGAATAAGCAAAATTTAAATGAACTTTGTTCCTTTCGATTAAATCGATTTTTTTCTAGAATCGAGTCGAAAAATCGATTCTTAAAAAAATCTAATCGAATCCAGCTCTAGGTCTTACTCTCCTTTGCGCGCCTAGTATAGACAGTTACAAACAAGCTACATACAAGTGCAGCTAATATAAACGTGTTAAAAATAAATCTTAAACTGAGGAAATTACTATTACAATGTTAGGCACACACATTTCATGTGTCTGGTTTTTTCGCGAACAATTTCACCACACACATCCAACAAATCATTTTTCACCTGTCGCGAAGAGGAAGCATGTTTATGAGATTCTGCTTTTCTTTTTTGCACGTTATTTTTTTATGCACTGGTCTGGTAATTTCACCATAAGGTATTTTTTTTTGCCTGAAAATATGATTGCTATTTTAGAAAAAATTCATTAGCTTTGGCATATATTTTATTTGTTAGTAACGAAATTTAGTTGTTAATTTGATCTATGAGGTCCGCCTTAATGTAAATTTATATGTACATGTATGATGTATGTTACATCACAAAATGTATTTTCATACATGCTACTTATTTATGTATGATTTATCGAATGTCTCAGATGTGACATAACTGGTAAGCTCTCAAAAACATTCTGATGTAACCGTCACCTGCACAACTCAATTTTGATCCTTTGGCAACGTACCATTAATTAAAAATTTTATGAATTTTCAACAAATTAAAGTAATAGTAACGTATTTAGTACGAACAGTACATTTCCGTAATTGCTTTGCCACCATATAATTGTACAAAGAAACCCAGCAGGAAAAATTGAACTAGCTTGAGGTCGCTGTCGCCAAGCAGCCACATATGCGGTCATGCTTAATTGCGACTTGGGCCACGTAAGAATATAGAGAGCTTTATTTAGCTTTAAATTCGGCCTGATATATAAAGGTGTTAGTTCCAGAACATACGCGAAATCGCAAATTACTATCATTTTGCTGATGTGAAAACTACAGCAAAAGCCATGAAATATATTCCGCAATAGGCAGTTCAACGTAACGGGGTGACTTTGTTCCCTCCCCAAGGTCGACTTCGAGATTATTTCTAAACTAATACGAGCAATTTGAGGATCTCCTCCGGATTATTTTAGGATCATTTCAAGACTTTTTCGAAATCATTTTAGAATTATTACAGGATCACTTCGGGACTAATTTCGGGACCAATTGTTCCGAAAAAATTTCGGACTTATTCTGAACTTTTTCCAAAATTATGTCTTATGGTGTTTTCTTTTCTACACGAAAATGTCGCCTTCACGCCAACCCTTCAAAAAGTTGTGTTCTGTTTTAAAATCAGTTTAGCCTCAATAGAGGGCATCATTATCTTTTCTCAACAACCTACCCCTAAAAATGGCCAAAAATACAACATTACTTGCCCTCGCTGCCATTGACGGTGCAGAAAACATCCCTGTCAATTAGCTGATGAATCACACGAAGCTGAAGCGAATGCTATATATGTACAAATATTATCGAAAATAAAGATGTTGCAGGGACGAAAAATCGTGTGAAGCAAGCTTCACAAATTTCTAATAGGTCACGTTCACCACTTACCACAGCAGAATTTGGTAACTACCACTGTCTGTATTTGTTATTTAACAATTATTTGTACACTTTTTATTCAGCTAATGTGTTCAGAATTTTAACTTTTACTTTCTAAAACTCCAATCAGTGTATTTGTGCGCTTAAATTATGTTAAAAATTGTGTTAAAGTTTTTGGTGTGGTGAAAGTGACCTACTAGAATTTTGTGAAGCTCCGCTGCTTTCCACCGAAGTTTGCGCCTGCAACATCTTTGTTTTCGATAATATTTGATATGTACGTATGTGTCGCATCATGCCACACTCAAAAGCAATTTGCGATCACAGTTGACCGCGAACAACCATACCAACTGCATTTTTTTGTAAAAATGGTTACAATTTTTGTTCTTTTCAAGTCATGCAGGATGGCACTGAACATTTTCAGTGGACACAATTTCACAAGTCGTAGTGAGAATCTTAAAAATGTTTGCCCCTGAAAGTGGCGACAATTTCGTGTAGAAAAGAAATCACCATTAAATAAATCCGAAGTTACACTGTAACAGTGATTGCCCTTCGCATACGCAATGGGAGCACAATTGTGCTTTAGAATGCTGATTACTGCCTCAAAAGGTTTCGAAATATTCTTCAAATGTTCCAATAATAGTCCAGAAGTGATCCTGAAATATTCCCAAAATTGCTTCGAAATATACCTTTAACTAATCCCGAAATATTCCTGAACTGAGTCCGAAATATTTACAAAGCGGTCTGGAAGCAGTCCCAAAAGGGTGCAGAATAAAACTCCATTCCATTCCCCTTCAAATTTGATCAAAATCCGTCAATTTGTTACACATGGTTAAAAGTGGCATTGATATGCATGCGCATACCCTCCGTTTTTACTGTCGACCTTTTATATACTGCAGTCAAATTAGTCTAATGCATTGCACGGAAGGTATGAAAATTGGGATACAACGCTTAGCGTTAGTTCAATAAAGCCAACCAAGACTGCTAGGCGAAATAACGGAGCCCTCTTTCGCTAATAAAGTGAGTTAAGCAAGGTCATTGAATCGGCTTCGGTTTCGTTTATGCCTTCAGCCTAATATCCAAGCCGAAGCCGCAGCATTACCGAGAGAATGAGATCTTTTGCAAATACAAACGAGCCAAATGGGATTATCATTTTGAGGACTATCATCTTCAGCTGTTGTTGGTAAACTGCAGCCAGCGGCGAAATCCCTGTCAAAGTCGATAATATGTGTATCGCATTAGATAAAATTCAGTCATACTCGAGGAAATACGAGCGCGCTTTACGTCAGCAAAATGTGTTGCATCCTTCGATTGACTGGTCAGTCATTACCATCGCAACAACAGAGGTTAAAGGAGCCAATAAATCGGCTTAAGCGTGCAAAGCAGTAGACGCAGACAGAATAGCCGTTACTCATGTTTTCAATTTGTCACTATCTCTGTTATTCGTCAAACAAGAAGCGAGGTGATAGTTTGTGAAAAAATATTAATTTTGTGGTTTTACGTTTTCTGAATACAAAACGAAAGTTTTTGAGTTAGCAAATTTTGATTTTTGGCGACCTTTAAATTTAACAATTATAGGTTGACCTAGAGCCAGTTTGAAGAAATAATTGTTTTTGAGTTAGTTTTCTTCGATTTCCAAACACTTTCTCAATTGCAGATATGTGGTAAACCAACAAACAGGACGATATAAAACTTTTGGGTGCCATATCGAAACTCCATTCCCCATACATACTCCACAGTTTGAAATCCCTACTTATTTACTTAACTCTCAACTCCAGGCCGTGTTATTTACTGAATTACGTGAATTTTACTGAAGTTATAATCACGTAATTAAGAAATACGCCAAGAGCCAAATAATTATTTCGAGGCAGTCGGGAAAGTACCAAAAGGTGTTAGTACTAAAGCACACCGGGTTCGTATCCGGTATACGTGGAAATGAATGAAAGTTATGGATATAATGTGTACTCGTATCCACTATTTCACATATTTCCTTAATGCGATTCACAGCTATTGCGATTTAAAAATAGCACGGAGCACGGATCGTATAACACAATACAGGCCCAGAGTGTTGTGCATTTTATATAGGGAACTTTGCTATAGCAAATATAAGCTGCAGATCGCGAACAACTTTTTTTATTTCGAATCTTCCCTTTTCACATATTGTTTTGTACTGACAGTTGATTTGCTATTCAATGTTGAAAAAATTACTAGGGTTTTTGATGTTGCTTATTTACAATGACATAGCAAATGCATAGTCGTATATTTTGTAAATGTATTGTGCAAATATACGTCACCAATTTGCAAGGGCTATGAGGATAGACCGTTTGCAAAAAATCCTGGCCCGTATTACGTTTTACGATCAGTGACTGAGTTTCGATCACGGATCGTAAAAGGTAATACAGGCCCTGAACTCCCTTATTGTTTTTCGATATCAAGCAAGGCGAAACCATTCAAGGTAATGGCAAAGCGAATTCAACCAATTTTCCGTGCAGAAGAATTTCAAGTCAAAAGAAAGTTTTCATTGATTTCGATTAACTGGCATATTGTTGTACAAGGCGTTGTATGGAAAATAATCAAGAAGAAGCAATCATCTTTAGGGGTAGCAACACCTTGATACTGAATTCGCCTTGATATCAACAAAACGAAACTTTTTCGGCCCCTCCCTACATATGTATACCAACTAAGCTTCAATAACGAATTTCTGACCTCCGCTGTGTTAACCTCGATATCCGCAGATCACGTTTTTCTTGTAAGCGAATGTGGATGGTTAAAAAATCTGGCGGAATATAATTAATTTTCGATACGAATGTGATGAACGAACACAACACCAACTGTCGTAATATGTGCATAGTTATACATCACCCGATCCTGTTTTTAACTACCATTAAAACCTTGTCACAGCCATGCCACTTTATATGTACAATATAGATATGTACATATGCATCTACAACGCGTCATGTTGCAAAAATTTTCGTCGTTGTAAAGTACATAGAACCTTCCCTTTTATTGAGAGTATTCCCAGCAGGGTTCTTTTTGTGTTATTGTTGTATGTGCCCCCAAATGTCTAAGATTACAGATGTGCACATTCATGTTTGCTTGTAGTGCTTCAAAAAATCGTTTACTTAACCCTGTATTGTCGCTGATGTTGCTGGCAGCGAATGGAACAGAATATATTTTGTGTATACAAACGTAGTCAATGGGTAATTTTGGCATATCTTTGACTCGACTCGCCCCAGCGACTCAGCGTAAAGCTGGAGTCATTGGTGCCGTATGTCGTATCGCTGTATCCGTATCCCCAACGTAATCAGCTGTTTATCGTTACGACGGTAAACCAAAACCCAATTGGTTGGCTACGATACGGTTACGACCTTAGCGGCACCAATAATCGATTGCATTGATTCTCATAAGGTTGGTCGAATCAGCTGTTAAAAGGTTACCGATACGGTCACCGATAAAGCACCAATGTCTCCAGCTTAACACAAACAATTTGACGTACAAGTAAAATGTCGAACTGTAATTGGGGCCTACGCCACTTGCTCCAAGTTATATAATATTTTATTGCATGTCCTTTTAATTTTCTCTTCCACTCAATTCGTTTATATAAAAAGATTCACGCAATTCTCTTTTCAATCATATATGTATGAATGTATTATTATTTTCTTATATTAAAAAATTTGTTTTTCAAATTCAAAATGCACGAAAACTTATAATGAAACGCAAAAACAATAAATTGCATAGACTCTACTAATTTGGAATATTTCGCTAAATCATCAACTTTTTTTGCCGACGATTTTTGTTGCTGTTTTTTCTTTTGTGCTAGTTTTGAATAAATCAATATAAAATTTTCATTTTTTGCACTCTTCACTAACTGAACACAATTCTATTGCGGGGTTTCAAATATTTTGCGAATAAAATGTGTTTAAATTCATTGTGATTGTTGAACGTTTTTCACATATTAATTAAAAATTTTAGTTTGCAGAAAAATTTGCGAATGAAAAAATCTGTATGCGGATATACACAACTTGGTATGTACCTATGTATATCCATATAAACACATGAGAAAAGCACTCCGAGCAGAAGTTTCTAATAGGTAGCGAATACCTTTATTTAGGGCTTTGGTCTACCGACCAGCAAAAACACAAGTCCCGAACTGAACGGTGTACGACTTACTGACTGACTGAGGCCAAAATCTGTTGAGGTGAATCGTACCAAATTGGCACACACTTGTGATGACGACGACACCACGTTGTAGTCGGCCTGACTGCGAATTCCGCTCAGTGAGCGTACGATTAATGCATATCGTCTGTATATCTTAATACCGGTTCTTATTTTCACCCTAAAATACATAGGATTACTTGTTCGTACTATGCCAGCGTGAGGCGGGTTGGCCGGCCGTAATTTAAGAATTGAGACACATTGGCGAGATTGTGGCAGTGATGATTATATCCAAATGAGTATATTCTCAGCATGTGATTTCATGTCTTTCATATGTACCTATGTATGCATGTGCATTAGGGTGAAAAGCGAAAAAAATTACCAAGGTTTCCAGTTCATAAAAATATTATCTACCTATCTTTATATTAAAATAGTTATGGATTGGCGTTCCATTAGAGAACCAACTTATATATCAGTTATTAATAAAGACTGCTTTTTCTTTTACTTAGAATACTGGAGAGGAGGTTTAACATTAAAAACTAACATACTACCGTTGATAATTGCACATTTTTTTGTTATATTTATGTTGCTAAAGTTCAAAATAAACGTGCAGCAACTCCTGGCAGTATGTTACTGAGCTTTAATTATTTTCTGGCTAAAGCCCGAGTTAACGCTGACATAGTCATAACGCCATAGTCATAACCATATTTATACTTATCCATATCAATTGGCATCAGTTATTGGTGCCTTAACCTAAAAATCGTGAAAATTTCATAAAAATGAAGAAAACGCAAAAAATTACAAACATATACCACAAAAAATAAGTCTATTACCTCGTGTTCCAATGGTAAATAGTTCAGATGATCCATATGGTTCACATTGTTGTTGCATTTGCATGTTAAATCTCTATCCGTATCTGGTTCATGTACTATTGGAACACGAGGTTAGTCAAAACCTATCCGAAACAATAAATAAAATCTACAAAAAGTTAATAAATTCTCCAACTCAACTATTTTTAGGTTATGGATATGGTAAAAGACCAAAAACCAATTGGTTGGCTATGGTATGGTTATGGCTTTAGCGTTATGGTATGGTACCATTAATCGCTTACATTGATTTCCATAAGGTTGGTTCGATCAGCTGTTTTATTTGGTTATGGTCCTTAAGGCCCTTAAGGTCGAACCGCGACATATTTGCGATATTGATATTGATTGATTTTACAAACTTTTTCAAACTTGCATACAGACTTTGAAAGCTTGTCTTGAGTACTGAATTGTTCTGGAATAAAACATAAAACATTGTTTGCGTTAAAGAACTAAAAAAAAGGAGATAAAAAAATATTACACACTTACGTATGTGTAAAAAACTAAAAAATCAAAAAAGGACGTTGCTTTAAATGGTTTCACGCAAGACTAACGTTCACTGGTTAATTATTGTTCTTTTAAAAATAGCACAATGCAATAACCTGTTCACAAAAGGGCTTCCCACAAACAAAAATAGCTTTGGCTTGGATTTATTCAAATCTATGCGAAGAAGGCGATTGCACAACAACAAAGCCTTGATGTTAGTTGAGATTGTTTTCCAACAGATCTATCATCGCAGGAGTACGGGTTCGAGTCTCAATTTTGAGAAGAAAGGTTTTGAAGAGACTTACAAGATACAAGCGAAACAGCTGTCGCATATAATAACGGCGACCGCCGTGGTGTGGTAGTAGTGTGCTCCGCTTACCACACCGGAGCTCCTGGGTTCAAGTCCCTGACAAAGAAATATCTAAAACATATAAAAGAGAAGCTCGACATAAAGTCTCTTCGGAGGTTAACCTATATATTTTTTTATAATCACAGATGCTTCAAATAAGGAATGCACAGTAGATTTTACCACAAATGCGATTAGACATCAGAGTTCTGAGGGTTCATTTCCAAGAAAAATACAGCCAAATGGCAAATATACGCAGTTGCCTCAGGACGTGACAGCTTTCGTAATATGTATGTAAAACTATAGCCATAGCCCGTTAGTGATGGTAGTTTTCCAGTTTTTCCTTGAATAACAAAAAATAATAAATTAATATCAACTACATTGGCTCAAACACTCTAAAATATCGAGCAAGTTGAAATATCCTCGCCGTGCTAAAAGCTGCCAAAACCACTTTTTACTCAAAAATATCTTGTGGTACTGATTGATTGTGTTAACACGTATAACGTGAAACAGGAATCGCTAAAAATTACAAAAAAATAAAGTTGGTAAGTGGAGCGAACGTATGGAGGAAAACAAGTTGAAAATGTTCCCCACGGAACTAAACAATTATCTTGAGAAATTTTTAAAATGGGGACACATTTTTTCCAAATATTTTGTGTATACTGCAAAGTCCAAAAAGACCATGAAAAGCTGCCACCTCCTAATCTACATTTTCTTTTATGATCTAAAGAAATTTTGTAACTCGCAATAGCTCTAGAATAATGAATCGGATTAAGGTAATAATTAACTAGTGGCTACGAGTCCTCATTAAATCAATATTGCGAATAGTTTGAATGAACTTGTTTTTCGATACAAGACTGTAGAACAAGATACGGCCTAGTTTGTTTATTTTAAGGTTGGGTTTATATTTCATTAAATTCAGTTTTTATTTTACTAAAAAAATTGTTGAACGGAGGTACCAGTTTTAACTACTGTGATGACGGTACAAGGAGTTAATATTGATATTTTTTACTTATTCGAAGAAATCGCTTTTTACTTATGATTAAATGCTTTAAAAGAAAATGGCTGTTGTCGAAAACCTTGTAGAGTGCCGTTCAAGTTCCGCGAATTCTGACTCAAACGTGAACAATGGGTTGGTTTGAAGAGTGTTCCAAGAATAAAGCTTAATTGGAATTTTTGACGTAATTTTATTTGAACTTATGTGCTATTGCGAAATGTGTATATATAGGTTTTATGCTACTAATTTTGTCAAAAATTAATTAGAGCAGTTGCTTTGTGGTAGAGTAAATACAACATGTATAACGTTAGAAACCAACTCATTTTTTTAATTTCTATTCGTATGTTTTGTTCTTATTATCAGAGACCATGACGGTAAAAGCTGATGTCTACATTGAATATAATTCCTCAGCAGAACAAAAACACTTAATCTATGTAATTAAAACTACACTCCTTTTATAATTAAAGAACATATCGATTGCTAAGTAGAGTATCACCCTATCTCGGCTGCCAAATCCAAAACGAGCTATAGCAGTAAACTTTCGAAAAATGCCCTTTTTCAGAACTCGGAAAGAAATGGAAGAAACGAAAAATGGGCGAGGAAAAAGGGAAGAATAATAGGATCAAAAAAAAAGAAAGCACAAAGAAAGGTAAGCAGGGGACCCCGGATTCGAAACTGGAACAAAAACCGAAAACGAAACGGACCCCAACTCGGTAGCGAAGCCGGGCCAGGGGCTGATTAGGCTGTAATAGAAGTTTAATAAAATTGATTTCTCAGTGGAACACGAAATAAAAATCGTGAACTAAGATTGTTAATCAAAATTGAATTTAAAGCCGAAAATTCCTAACAGGATTTAGCAAATTAAGTAAAAAGAGCTGAGCAAAGCTTACAAGATATGGAAATAACAAAGGGCCATCAACAATTATATCCTAATAACAAGCCCTAAAACCTGAAATAATTCAGCAAGGTCTGCCTAGACTTTTTTTTCGAGATATGTATATGTTGAAATTCGCCTTACGGACGCGTCGGGAGCACCATTTGTTGTCAAACACTGTGGGAGCCATTGTTAATTTAAAAACGTAACTTTTCTACAGCTATTTCAGTTTTAGCTTACAGCGTTGCAATTGAAGCTCAGAATTTTCAATTGAACTTTAATTATAAAAAAATAATTAAAAGTAAATTTCTAAGTTAAATTGTTTTATTGAAAACAAAACTTACATGAAGTAATAATAACGCGTCCAACGCTTTTATTTAATTGTCTGATCAACGCCCTAGATTGATGAGGAGTATGATGACTAATACCTAGGACCTACCTAATTATTTTCTACCTTTTAGTATTATTATTACTTCATGTAAGTATTGTTTTCAATAAAATCGTTTAACTGAAATTTTTTTTGTTTCAAGTTTTTAGTCCTTATTTAATTGCCTATTATTTCTCATTCTATTTAGTTCATTTAGTGACTCATTATAACAAGGACTATTTCCTGACAATTGTAACAAATTAGACTTTACTCGACTGTGCGCCACGTATGCCTGCTCGAACTCCAAAATATTTTCATGTCACTTCTACCCGACTGTATGTAATATTTGTTCCAAATATGACCCAAATCGGGTATCATGGGTCGCTTTCTATTCATGTATGTATTATGTGTTCCAAATATGGACCCAATCGGGACACAAATACGATTTTTTTAAATATCTCGATCCTTGCGCCACCTATCGGAGTTTTTTTCTTATTGTTGCATTGTCATCGGGTTCTGAACTATATTCCAAGTTTTAAGCTTGTAGTTTATCGGGAAGTTACTTAAATTTTAATTACAAAATTCGTTCACAACGGCCGTGCGGCCGGCCGGCCGGCCTGTCAAGTCAAGCTCAATAAAACCGTTCAAAAAGGTGTAGACGTACACTCATATGTTTGTATGTTTACACATCAAACTTCACGAGCACTTGATATTCACGGCTTTTTCTTGTTTTAAACAAACAGTTGAGCAGCTGAGCTGTGAACAATAGTTAATTGAGTACTCAAATGCTCGATATACAGATAGCCGAATTTCAAGTTTTTATTGCCTTACATAAATTTAAAAAAAAACGAATGTTTGTATTACTTTTTTTAATATTTTTACACACTCAATACGATACTAAAACAATAATAAATTAATTAAATAAACTATCAATAATAATAATAAAGTCAGAGATTTTTTAAATACTCTTCACACTTAAATATGTTTAAATTTTTTTGCGAGTCACCTTAATACAATGTATTATTTAAATATTTACCACAGCTGAATAAATAGCTAAAGATACATGCGACATACATACATACATAGCTACTGATGGCTACAGCACAAAACTAAAGGCAACGAAATGAGAAACGCGCATGCTAAATACGTCACGTCCAACGAGAGCTAGAAAATGAAAATGCACAAGAATGGAAAGTTTCCACCTCAAAACTTTTCCGTCATTCTACATCCGTTTTATCACAAATTATATCTATTATGGTGGAATAACATACAGATGGTACCATTTTTTATTCACCAAATAATAGCTGATTTTTTATGTTCATGATTTTTGCATGAATTTGCCATATTTTTACAACTACCTACAAAATGAAAAGAGGTGCATTAACACTGTTATACGCCTTAATATAGGCAACAAAAATGACAAACAGCCTTGTTGTGAAATTCCGCGAAAGTGATTAATGTGAAAAAACAGCGTTAACTGACTAAAGGGTTTGGCAAAGTCGACGTAGTCATAACGCCATAGTCATAACCATATTTTTACTTATCCATATCACTTGGCCTCAGTTATTGGTGCCTTAACCTAAAAATCGTGAAATTTTCATAAAAATTAAGAAAACGTAAAAAATTACTGCCATATACCACAAAAAATAAGTCTCTTAGTCAAAACGTATCCAAAACAATAAATAAAATATACAAAAAGTTAATAAATTCTCTAACTCAAATATTTTTAGGGTATGGATATGGCGAAAACCAAAAACCAATTGGTTGGCTGATATGGTTATGGCTAGGGCACCATTGACCAATAAAATTGATTTCCATAAGGTTGGTTGGATCGGCTGTTTTATATGGATATGGATCGTCAGGTTTAAACGGCCCTTAACACATCATGGGCCCGCTACAAAAACTTTTTCTACATTTCAACTCTACGCGAAGATTTAGATTTTGGCTTGAGTGTTGTTTACAAATATAATGGAGGTGTAAAATTTGGTTGCAGTAAAAATGAAAAAAAAATCAACTTCTTCATTAGAACAATTTTTCACTACCATTAGTTAGATTGCGTTACCATTTAATACATATGTCTGTAAAGGGCAGAGCAGAAAATGGCATACTTTTCGATTTATCGCGAAAAGCTATTTAAAAAATCATTTTGGAAAACTTGCAAAAAACGTTATGAAATTAATGTTCCAAATGCAGTTTGATACTTTCAAAAAAGTTTAAGGTTGTTTCTTTATTGTGAACTGAAAACTTTGAGATTTGTTTATAAGTGTTTAAAAGTGTGGTACATATTGCTTAGATAGTTTCATTTTAAGAATCAAGTAAATAAAGATAGGATATTCACAGTCTCTTCTAAATTGGTCTGGTGATTTTACCAACTGGCAAAGCCTTGACAGATTAGCACGTTGTCAGTTTTTTGTTTCTGCTTTGCTTGTATTAGATACATAAACATACATGCCAACCTTCGGCGTATGTTTAAGTTGATGGTAAATATCCAAAAAAACATAAAAACTCACTTCTACAAAGAAACATTCATTGATTTTTGAAAAATGTACGCACTGATAGGATAAATAAACGTCAAAATTTAAAACAAAACTGGAAAAATATGTAAATAAGTTCAATTAGTCAAAAATAAGAAAATGTTGAATTAAAAGGGATGCTCACAGTTACGATTCAAAAATGTGGTAAATTTTGTATATGTTAATATTGAAAGAGGACTTTGATTTCCTTAATTGTATATCAAATAATTGACTGCTGCTATTGTTCTAATGGCTGAAGAGCCTGAACAAATGGAAAGACGAATATGGAGAATAAGATTGCCCGACCATATCAATGTAATGGAACTATGTACCTGATACTGGGCCGGGTGAATAAAAATTAGAAAGCGTTTGTTTTTTGCAGCTTTAACTTAAATTTTGAAGTTTCTTTATAAAAATTTATGTCAGAAATCTTTAAGAAAAAACGTTTGCTTCGTTTTTGTTCACAGACGCACTGAGTAAGTTCACTTTAATTTAGAAATAATGTTATGCGTGTAAGGTTCAGTTTTTCAGTGCGTTTTTGAACTCCAGTCAAATTTCACTAGTGTTTAACCCTGCCACTTCGGGCGCTTAAGCTGAGATCAGCAACAACATTTTATGTTACCGCACAAAGTGGCAAGGTTAATAAACTCTAGTCAACTTTAACTGGAGTTTAAACTAGCACTGAAAACTGGGCCTAAGAAGTATTCCTTATTTAGATTCGCAGCGAATTTCAAAACAAACAAGGAAAATCTAACTCCGTATACATTTTCACTAAATCATATTGACAGAATTTTTAATAAAAAGAACATAAAAATGCAACAGAATTCACAACCTTATTTGCCTCTCCTAGTCATGAATTCGAGTTACAAAATGGTTTCAAGTCCCGTCACATAAACAGTTTTTCATATAGATGTGTTTAACACCATTTCATGCATTATATATAACATATTTTGGATTTGCTAACAGTGCTTTGATGGTAATGGAGAGTTACTTAACAGGAAGATCAAAACTTGTTAATACTGGTTGCGAAATATCGGGGATCAAACACCTACCCCGAGGTGTTCCGCAGGGTTCCATTCTTGGGCCTTTGTTATTCAGTATTTTCGTAAACGATATCTTTTCGGTTTGTCAGCACGTGAAAATGCACGCATATGCAGATGACATACAATTATATTTGTCTGGTAATTTCACGTGGCCAACCTCTGTCTTAAAGTAAATAATGATTTATTGTCAGTACAGAGATGGGCCAATAATAATGGTCTCTGCCTTAATGCAACTAAATCGTTCATCTTGTCCATTTCGAAGAATAGGTCCGTTGATGCCCTTGCCTCACCAATATGCATTGGTAACACGGTTTTACAAATTGTTTCTAGAATTAAAAATTTTGGTTTCGTTATCAGCTCTAATCTAACTTGTGAAGACCATATCAATACAGTCATGGGTAAAGTGCGCGATCTTAGGCAATCTGCACCTTTCACACCTCCGCATATTAGAAGAAAACTGGCCCTACAGCTTCTTTTGCCAATAATAAACTATTCAGAGCTCGTTTATAACAAGTTGGACTCATGTTCTGCTTACAAAGTTGAGGTCGCCTTTAATCATGTAACTCGTTACGTTTTCGGGTTACGAAAGTTCGATCATATTTCGGCTTGGAGGTCCAAACTATTAGGATGTAACATATTTGACTTCCAAAAAGCTAGAAATGTGATTTTTTTGTATGGCTTGATTGTCACAAAATCACCAGCATATCTTTTCGAGAAATTGACATTCACTACGTCTCCCAGGACGAGTAATCTAGTTGTGCCTAACTTTAACTTCGTTGCCTCGAAAAGGCTGTTTTTCGTCAACACCGTACGTATTGGGAACTCTATCCCAGCTGCAATTAGGAATAATGTAAACCAAAGCAACTACAAACATATTATTTTCAGTTATTTTTCTAGTCAACAAACTTAAACTGGGCATTTATTTTATTTTTATTTTATCTTAATCTAATTCAACCAAAATTTAAAATTTAAAAAATTAAAAATTTGAAGTTTTGTAGTATTGCTTTAATATGCTTGCTATCTAGCATCTTTTACTTATTTATTTATATACAAACATATTGTTACGAATATTAGCAAAACTAAGGAGTGCTGCCATCTCTAAGCCGATGCTAAGCAGTGACGTGAATTCACATCCATAGATCAATCATTATGTATCTACATAAACGAAACAATAATTGCGTCTACACATATGTACCATGTACGTATACGAGCAGCGGAGAGTCAATGCACAAACACATGCATATATCTGAGATACTCCTATAAGTATGCAATGAGAAAAACTATAAAATTGTTACAGTTGGAAGTTTGAGAGCTGCTGGTACTAGTAGATTCTGGAAGCGCCTAGAAGATGTATAAAATTGTGCAATTTTAGTTACAGCTGAGAAGTTTGAGAGCTGCTGGACTAGTAGATCTGGAACCGCCTAGAAGATGCGAAGGTTGAAATCAAAGAGTATAAAAGGCGACAATTGTAGAGACGCTGGAATTCAGTTTGCTTTGAGTTGTCAAGCAGTTTCGACTAAGACGCTAGCTAGCGAGCAAGAGCAGTATTATTTTGAATAGTAGAGTTTCATTTGAGCTATCAATCAGTTTGGTGATTAAGCAAGCTATTCGTTGCACAGTTTGAGTGTTATTGTGAAGTACTTTAATAAAGGCCATTTTGCATTATTACAAATTGGAGTTATTTATTCAACAGTTTAGTGATTCGAACTTAGCAGAGGATTGCAAATAAGAGGATTTGCAAGTAAATTCGTTACAATTGGTGTCAGAAGAGGAATTGTTGAATAAATTCCAGAGGACAACAAGGACATGGCAAAGTTCAGTGAATTGAAGATCCAGCAACTAAAGAAGGAGTTGGAGAGCCGTGGATTGAATACAAGCGGCGTTAAACTCGAACTTCAGGCACGTCTACGAGAGGCAATGGAAGCAGAAGGAATTGATGTGGACGAGTATGTCTTTTATCCTGATGGGGACGAGACAACAGCAAAAATTGAAGAGAAAAATGAAACACCGCAGACAATGGCGAACACAGACCTGAACATGATATTGGCTGCAATATCGGCACAAATGTCCGAAATGTCATCACAAATATCTACCAACATGTCGTCACAATTGGCATCCCAACTGGAATCGCAAAAGACAGAAATAACATCTCAACTGGCATCTCAACTGGAATCCCAAGAGACACGTATAACATCAAATATTGAAGCACAAGAAACGCGTATTTCGGAAATGTCAGCACAAATTTCAGCACAGATATCATCTCAGATCTCCACACAACTAGAAGAGCAGGAAGTCCGTATATCATCTAAACTGGAAGCGCATATGGAAGAAAAACTAACCAAGTTTCATGAAGGCTTCAGTGGTCGACAGGATAAAATCGAGGCCGAGGTGGATGCTTTGAGAGGATGTATTGAGCAGTTACAACTAAATCGTCCAGCAGTTTCAGCGAGTAATCCAAAGGTAAAAGCACCATCCTTTGACGGTTCTGTTCCTTTCCAGGTCTTTAAGCTACAATTTGAGAAGACCGCAACAGTGAACAACTGGAATGCTGAAGATAAAGTTGCTGCACTCTTCGTAGCATTGAAAGGACCAGCTGCCGAAATCTTACAGACGATTCCAGAGTACGAACGGAACAGTTATGAAGCATTGATGGCTGCTGTAGAACGACGTTATGGAAGCGAGCACAGAAAACAGATATTCCAAATTGAGTTGCAAAACCGATACCAAAAAGCAAATGAGACATTGCAGGAGTTTGCTTCAGATATTGAAAGGTTGGCTCATCTCGCAAATGCGGACGCACCCGTGGAATACACTGAAAGGGTAAAGATTCAGAGCTTTATAAATGGCATACGGGATGTGGAAACGAAGCGTGCTACATATACAAATCCAAAACTAACATTTGCTGAAACGGTATCCTATGCAGTGACTTAAGAAACAGCGTCGCTTCTATGTAAACCAGTTTTCAAAGCACGCCGTGTGGAAGTAGAAAGGCCAGAGTGGGTAGACACAATTTTGGAAGCACTGAAGGGATCTCAACAGAAGAATGCCGGAGTTATTAAATGTTTCAATTGCGGCAACCCAGGTCACAATGCACGTCATTGCGATCTTGGTCCTAATAGTTCCAACAATGTGGGTGGCCGTAAACGCAAAGCTGGCGGAAATGAGCAAGAGCGTGTCGAATGTAAAGAACGAAAACTTGCCCCGGCTTTTGAATGTCCTGTGATATCTGTGTCGCAAATGTAGCGGCAGCCTGTGGGTTAATGCGATGGTAAGGATGTTCAAACATTTACGCATGTATCTGTGTGCATATACCAGCATCGCTACGTTTACATGAGTTAGTAACTGGTAGGAAGCAAACACATGGATAGATGTTCGAACATGTATCTGTTAGTATGCGTGAAGTTAGTTCGTGAAAGTTTATATCTGTCGTTTCCCGCCAAAATAGGATTGTATGTATTGGTGTCTTTCGTTCTTGAGTGAAAGTGGTGAGAAAGAAAGGCTTTTGATTTATGGGGTACGACCGCCAAACGATTGCAGAGAATGTCTCAAAAGAAAATTTGACTTAAGTGAGTGCGGAAGCAAGTTTTAATTGTATATAGTTTTTTGCGAGTTCGCGATCTTTTTTCATAAAACCGTGCTAACGGGTAATTTAGCGGAATCCCAAGGAGGATCCGGGATTCCATACCCTGCTTGACAACAGCCCCAGGTGAGTCCAGTGAAACCCCTTTCCCCAGTCCATGGTGCATGTGGACTAATAGTGAAAATAAATTTAAAAAAAAATGTTAAAAGTGCAAATTAACTTAAATAAAATTACATACATACAATCAATAAAATTCAGTGAAATAAATGAAATTATATACAAAGATAAAATTAAGTAAAAAAATAAAATAAAATAATGAAAACTAAAAATAAAATAAAATTAAAATAAATTATATAAAATTATAAAATAAAATAAAATATAAAACTAATTAAAATAACTAAAATTACATACATAAATAAATAAAGCCAGATATTTAATAAAAATCTGTTGGATAAGATCAAGTAAAATAATTAAAACAAAATGAATAAATAAAATGACATAAATAGGTAAAATTAAATAAGTAGATAAAAGTCAATAGATATAATCAGCCCAATTTTAAACGAAAATTCCGTGCGAGTTTTTTCCCTTCTCCCATTCCTCGTATTCTAAATAAAAATTCCTTGAGAGTTTTTTCACTTCTCCCTTTCCTCCTATTCTGAACAATGTTCGAAAAAGAGCAAACCGGTTATGGGAGAAAAGTAGGTATTATGAATGTGAGGGAGAGGGAGATTTCTTTGCCATTTCATAGGAGTTTTTTCACTAGTTAAATTGAAGGGAATGCATCAAAATAGTTAAAGGAAATTGGTTCTTTTAAGAAAGAACACTTATTTGTACAAATTTGCGCTAAAATATGTATTTACATTCTACCACAATATTCTCACTGTTAATACAACAACAACAGCAACCACAATATTCTTTATTTTAAGTCGAAAAGTATATCATAAGCAACGGAAGAGCTCTTTGTATATTTGATGCAGCCATCCAGAAATTGCGCAAGGATTTTTTAAGAAGGCTTAATTAGATTTTGGCATATGGTGAAAGGCGAACTCAACTCGACGTGGCCGCCAGAAAATTGCTTTGCAGAATGAAAGCAGGTAACTCCGGCGGATTTGTGTTAATCCGCCGTCTTCTTCTTATGATCCTCTGTTGATGTTGCTGTGGCACCAATTCATTACTCATTTCAGTGTATACCACATGAAATGCATTAATGTGCATTGTTTATACCTTATTTCTTAATTTCAAACAAATTCGCAACAATAATTAAACTTTTCAATTTTTTAAACAAAATAAGAAATGCGCAACGAAATTTCAATTGACAAAACAGCTGACTTCGAAAATTCGAAATTCCTATTCCCCAATTTTTCTTCTCCCTAGGAGAAAAGAATTGGAGGAATTTTTCCGCGGGAATAAAAAAATCCGCGAGAACAAAATTCCGCGAGAATATTTAGAATTGGTCTGAATAAGTTCACATGCACCCTAATGTGCCTTTCTCTGCCGCCATGACCCCAGTCCCTAATATTCTTCCTCTCTACACATCTAGATTGCTGTGCAAAATTTAAGCTGTCCACCATCACAAGCCACAAACGCAAAAATAAAGCGGGGTAGTATTTATCATCAAGAAGCCTGCCACATCTGCACCACCATCAAGAGTTATAAACGCTCAAAAAAAGAGGGGTAGTATCTAGTATCAAGGAAGGGGAAGCATACAGACGGTGCCAGGCTATACGTCAAAGGAGTAGAGGGACATCTTGACGCTCCTGTCCTGGCACCGCGATCATAAACTTGAGCATAGATTGGAGGAGGAAAGCAAACCCGAGGCCAAGAAGGGAGCAGAATAATCCGTGCGCCGCGGCCGGAATTCATATTATTTTAATTTGAATTTTTTTAACTCATTAAAGAGTTTTTTTTTGGCTAATTTTTAATCAGTATATTTAGTTGTCGCACTGTTGAATTTTGCATTTTTTTTATTTTTTATTATTTAATATTTTTTTATTTTATAATTTTATATGTTTTTTTATTAGGCGATTTGGTTTTTTTTGGGTTCACCGCATTGAAATTAATTTTTAATTTGTTCATTTGTTATTCAAGTTGATCCTAAGAATTTTTTTTGTAAATAATTTTTGTATCACCATAAGGTCGATAGGTAGCTTCTAGCTTGTTCGCCACATCACCTTTTTTTGTTTTTTTCATATGCCAAACCTATGTACATATACATATACGTACACCTAGCCCTAAGCCCGATTGGCCCGCATTTTTTTCTTTTTGCGTTTCTTTAGTTTGCGAAATCACCGCACTGAAATTTTCTTTCTGTATATTTTTTTTCTCTTCGTTCGCCTTTCGCAGTCACTTATAGATTTTTTTGTTTTCCTTTGCTTTTTCGTTTAGGTTTCTTACTAGGCGAATGAAATTTTCTTTTGCTGCGCAATCGCCAACTCTTTTATTCAGTTTTTTTTTCATTTGGTTCTTTCCATTTAAATATTTTGTTTATTAATTATTTTTTTTATAAGATATCACAAATAGCGTTATTTTTTCGTTTTCTCAGCCTTAATAACTAATAACTAAATAATAAGTTAAAAGAAAAAAAACTAAATAGGGAGGAAGCTATTTTACTGTGATTCGGACCGCGACCGCGCGTCC